>CM034149.1:486912869-486918872 GCA_019776745.2 Taxus chinensis | reverse complement strand
AAAAGAATAAACCCTAAACCCTAAACCATAAGCCCTAAACTATAATCCATTAGAGCTAAACCTTAAACCCAAAGTCCTAAACCCTAAACCCTAAACCCTAAAAAATAAACCCTAAACCCTAAACCCTGAGCACTAAACCCTAAACCATAAACCATACACCCTAACTATTAAACCCTAAACCATAAACCATAAACCATAAATCATAAACCCTAAACATGAAACCCTAAACCCTAAACCTTGAATCGTAAACCCCATAAAACATAAACCTTTAACCCTAAATCATAAACAATAAACCCTACAACCCAAGGCCTAAACTATAAACCCATTACCCTAAACCTTAAATCCTAAGACCTAAACCTAAACCCTAAACCCTCAGCACTAAAACCTAAACCATAAACCATAAATCCTAAACCCTAAACCCTAAAAACTAAACCTTGAATCGTAAACCCCATAAACCCTAAACCTTTAGCCCTAAACTATAAACCCTAAACAATAAGCACTGAACTATAATATAGCCTTAAACCTTAAACCCAAAACCATAGACCCTAAACCCTAAACACTAAACACTAAACCCTAAAACCTATTACCCTAAACATTAAACCCTAAACCCTAAACCATGAGCACTAAACCCTAAACCCTAAACCCTAAATATTAAACCCTAAACCATAAATCCTAAATCCTAAACCCTGTATCAAAAACCCTAAACCCAAAATCCTAAACATAAAAAAATAAACCTTGAATCACAAACCCCATCAAACCTAAACCTTTAGCCCTAAACCCTAAACCCTAAACCCTAAGCCCTAAACTATAATACCTTAGCCCTAAACCTTACACCCTGAGACTTAACCATAAACCATAAATCATAAACCGTAAACCCTTAACTCAAAACCCTAAAACCTAAAACCTAAACCTGAAACCCTACACACTAAAAACAAAACATTGAATTATAAACCCCATAAACCCTAAACCTTTACCCCTAAACCATAAACTCTAAACCCTAAACCCTAAACCCTAAACCCTAAACCCTAAGCCCAAAACTGTAATCCCTTAGACCTAAACCTTAAACCTTGAGACCTAAACCATAAACCTAAACCATAAACCATAAACCATAAACCATAAACGCTAAACACTAAACCCTCAACCATAAACCTAAAACGCTAAACCATAAACCCTAAACCCTAAATCCTAACGCCCTAAAATGTAATCCCCTACACTCTAAACCCTAAACCCTAAACCATAAAAGAAAAACCTTGAATAATAAACCCCATAAACCCTAAATATTTAGCCCTAAACCATAAACCATAAACTCTAAAACCTAAACCCTAAGCATAAACTATAAATAGTTAGCCCTAAACAATAAATCCTGAGAACTAAACCTTAAAACCTAAACCCTAAACCCTAAACCCTAATCAATAAACCCTAAACCCTAAACATTTAATATTAAACCACAAACCGTAAACCATAAACCATAAATCCTAAACCCTAAACCCTAATAACTAAATGTTGATTCGTAAACCCCATAAACCCAAAACCTTTACACCTAAACCCTAAACCATAAACCCTAAACCCTAAGCCCTAAACTGTAATCCCTTAGCCATAAACCTTAAACCCTAAGATCTAAAGCCTAAACCCTAAACCATTAACCCTAAATCCTAAACCCTAAACCCTAAACCCTAAACTTTAAATATTAAATACTAAAGTGTAAGCCATAAACCATAAATCTTAAACCCTAAACCCTAAACTCAAAACCCTAAATCCTAAACCCTAAACACTAAACCTTAAACCATAAAAACTAAACCTTAAATCATAAACCCCATAAACCCTAAACCATTAACCCTAAACCCAAAAACATAAATGCTCAACCAAAAACCCTGAACCCTGAACCCTAAACTCTAATCCCTTAGCCGTAAACCTTAAAGACTTAGACCTAAACCCTAAACCTAAACTCTAAACCCTAAACCCTAAATTGTAAAACATAAACCATAAATCCTAAACCCTAAACTTGAAACCCTAAACCATTAGCCCATTAGCCCTAAACTGTAATCCATTAGCCCTAAACATTAAACCCTGAGACCTAAACCCTAAACCCTAAAATGTAAACCATAAACCATAAATCCTAAACTCTAAACCCTAAGGTCAAAAACCTAAACCCTAAACCTTAAAGTTTTAGCCCTAAACCATAAATATTAAACTCTAAACCCTAAGCACTGAACCCTAAACCCTAAATACTAAACCGTAAACCATATTCCATAAATAATAAATCCTAAACCCTAAACCCTAAACATAAAACCCTAAACTCTAAACCCTAAACCCTAAACCATAAAAACTAAAAATTGATTCAAAAACCCCATAATCCCTAAACATTTAGCCCTTAATGCCAAACCCTACACTGTAAACCCTAAAATGTAAATCATAAACCCTAAACCCTAAGCCCTAAACTATAATACCTTAGCCCTAAAAAATAAAGCCTGAGACCTAAACCCTAAACCATAAACCCCAAACCCTAAACCCTAAACCATGAGCAATAAACCATAAACCTTAAACCTAAACTATTAAACTGAAAACCGTAAACCATAAACCATAAATCCTAAACCCTAAACCCTAAACTCAAAACCCTAAACCCTAAATCCTAAACCCTAAAAAATAAACCTTGAATCATAAAACCCATAAACACTAAACCTTTAGCCCTAAACCAAAAACCCTAAACAATCAACCCTAAATCCTAAGCCCTAAACTGTAATACCTTAGCCATAAACCTTGAACCCTGAGACCTAAACCCTAAGCACTAAAGCATAAAATCTAAACCCTAAACCCTATATACTAAACCTTCAAATGTAAACCCCATAAACCCTAAACCTTTAGCCCTAAACTAAAAATACTAAACCCCAAACTCTGAGCCCTAAATTGTAATTCCTTAGCCCTAACCCTTAAACCCTAAAACCCTAAAAACTAAACCTTGAATTGTAAACCCCATAAACCCTAAACCTTTAGCCCTAAACCATAAACTATAAACCCTAAACCCTAAACTATAAACCCTTAATTGTAATCCCTTAGCCCTAAGCCTTAAACCCTGAGACCTAAACCCTAAAACCTAAATCCTTAACCCTAAGCTCTAAACCTTAAGCACTAAACCCTAAACCCTAAATATTAAACCCTAAACCGTAAATCCTAAATCCTAAACCCTATACCCATAAAACAAAACCTTGAATCATAAACCGCATATACCCTAAACCCTAAACCCTAAACCCTAACCCCTAAACCCTAAACCCTAAACCCTAAGCACTAAACCCTAAATATTAAACCCTAAATTCAAAACTTTAAACCTTAAACCTTAAACCTTAAGCCTTAAATTGTAATCCCTTAGCCCTAAACCTTAAACAATGAGACGTAAAGGACAAATCCTAAACCCTAAAGAATAAAGCCTAAACACTGAACACTAAACCTTAAACCCTAAACCCTCAATAGTAAACCCTTAAACATAAACCATAAACCATAAATTCTAAACCCTAAACCCTAAACTCGAAACTCTAAACCCTAAACTATAAACCCTAAACCCTAAATCCCTAAACCCTAAACCAAAACAACTATAACTTGAATCATAAACCCCATATACCATAAACCCTAAACCTTAAACACTAAAACCTAAACCCTAAACCCTAATCCCTAAAATTTAATCCCTTATCCATAAACCTTAAACCCTAAACCCTAAACCCTAAACCCTAAACCCTAAAAAGTAAAACACGAAAACCCTAAACCCTAGCCAATAAACCCTAAACCCTAAACCCTAAACCTAAACCCTAAAAAACCCTAAACCATAAATCGAAACCCTAAACCCTAAAACCTAAGACCTAAACCCTAAACCCTAAATATTAAACCTTGAGAACTAAACCTTAAACCCTAAGCCCTAAACCCTAAACCTTGAGCACTAATCCTTAAACCCTAAACTCTAAATATTAAACCCTAAACCATAAACCATAATCCCTAATTCCTAAACCCTAAACCATAAACCCTAAACTCAACCTTGAATCATAAACCCCATAAAAGTTTATCGTTAAATCATAAACCCTAAACCCTATCCCATAAACCCTAAACCCTAAATTGTAATCCCTTAGACTTAAGCCCTAAACCTTGAGACCTAAACCCTAAACCTTAAACCCTAAACCCTAAACCCTGAGCCCTAAAACCTAAATCCTAAAAAATATTAAACCATAAACCATAAATCCTAAACCCTAAACCCTAAAAAAAACCTTGAATCCCTAAACCCCATAAACCATGAGACCCTAAGCCCTAAACTATAATCCCTTAGCTCTAAACCTTAAACTCTGACTAAACCCAAAATGAAAACTAAACCCTAAACCCTGAGCACTAAACCCTAATTATTAAACCCTAAAAAAAACCTTAAATAAACCATAAACCATAAATCATAAACCCTTAACCCTAAACTAGAAACCCTAAACCCTAAATCCTAAAATCTAATCCCTAAAAACTAAACCTTGAATCGTAAACCCCATAAACCCTAAACCCTAAAACCTAAACCCTAAGCCCTAAACTATAATCCCTTAGCCCTAAACCTTAAACCCTAAACCCTAAATCCTAAAAATTAAACCCTAAACCCTAAACTATAAACCTTAAACCTTAAACCTATAAACCCTAAGCCCTAAACTTATAATCCATTAGCCCTAAACCTTAAACTCTGAGACCTAAACCCTAAATCCTAAACCCTATAAACCCTTAAACCTTAAAACCCTAAACCGTAAACCATAAACCATAAATATCTAAACCCTTAACCCTAAACCCTAAACCCTAAACCCTAAACCTTGAAAACTAAACCTTGAATTGTAAACCCCATAAACCATAAACCTTTAGCCCTAAACCATAAACCCTAAACCCTAAACCCTAAAGTATAATCCCTTAGCCCTAAACCTTAAACCCTGAGACCTAAACCATAAACCCTAAACCCTAAACCCTAAAAGCTAAATCCTAACCACTAAACCCTAAACCCAAAGCAATTAAACCCTAAACCCTAAAAACTAAACTATTAACCCTAAATCGTAAACTATAAACCATAAATCCCTAAACCCTAAACCCTAAAAACTCTACTTTGAATCGTAAACCCATAAACCCTAAACCTTTAGCCCTAAACAATAAAACCTAAACCCTAAACCCTAAGTCCTAAACTGTAATCCCTTAGCCCTAAACCTTAAACCTTGAGACCTAAACCCTAAACCCTAAACCATAAACCATAAACCCTAAACCCTTAACCCTAAACCATAAACCCTAAACCCTAAACCCTAAACCCTAAACCCTAAACCCTAAACCCTAAACTAAAAAGTAATCCCTTATCCCTAAACCTTAAACCTTAAGACCTAAACCCTAAACCCTAAACCCTAAACCCTAAACCCTAAACCTTAAACCCTAAACCCTAAACCCTAATAAACCATAAACCATAAAAACTAAACCCTAACTTGAAACCCTAAACCCTAAACCTTAAACCAGAAACCCTAAACCCTAAACCTTAAACCTTTAGCCCTAAACCCTAAACCCTAAACCCTAAACCCTAAACCCTAAACCCTAAACCCTAAAATCTAAACCATAAATATGTAAACCCTAAACCATAAACATTAAATCCTAAACCCTAAATCCTAAACCCTAAACCTAAACCCTAAACCCTAAACCCTAAATACCTAAACCCTAAACTAAACCTTGATAAACCCTTGAAACCATAAACCTTAAACCCTAAACCATAAATCCCTTAAACCTAAACATAAACCCTAAGCACCATAAAAGCTAAATCCTAAACCCTAAACCCTGATAAACCTAAACCCTAAACTATAATCCCTTAAACCTAAAACCTAAACCCTAAGACCTAAACCTAAACCCTAAACCCTAAACCCTAAACCCTAATCACTAAACCCTAACCCTAAACCTTAAATATGAAACCCTAAACCCTAAACCATAAAACCCTAAATCCTAAACCATAAACCCTAAACCGTAAACCCTAAA
>CM034149.1:486662869-486907869 GCA_019776745.2 Taxus chinensis | reverse complement strand
AAATCCTAAACCCTAAACACTAAACTCAAAACCCTAAACCCTAGAAACCCTATAACTTTATCCCTAAATTATAAAACCTAAACCCTAAACCATAAGCCCTAAAATATAATCCCTTAGCCATAAATCTTAAAACCTAAGCACTAAACCCTAAACCCTAAACCCTAAAATCTAAAACCTGAACCCTAAGCCCTAAACTATAATCCCTTAGCTCTAAACCCTAAACCCTGAGACCTAAACCCTAAACCCTAAACCCTAAACCCTTATCACTAAACCCTAAACAATAAACCTTAAATATTAAACCCAAAACTAGAAACCATAAAACATAAATCCTAAACCCTAAACCCTAAACCCTAAACACTAAACCCTAAACAATAAAAACTATACCTTGAATCGTAAAACCCATAAAAACTAAACCTTTAGCCCTAAACCATAAACCCTAAACCTTAAAACTTAAGCCCTAATCTCCTTATCCTTTAACCTTAAACCCTAAACCCTAAACCTTGAGCACTAAACCATAAAACCAAAATATCAAACCCTAAACCATAAACCATAAATCCTAAACCCTAAATCTTAAATTCAAAACCCTAAAACCTAAACCCTAAACCATAAACCCTAAACCCGAAGCCCTAAACTGTAATCCCTTAGCCATAAACATTAAAATCTGAGACCTAACCCATAAACCATAAACCCTAAACCCTAAAACATAAACATTAAACCATTAAACCTAAACCCTAAGTAATAAGCCCTAAACTCTAAAGCCTAAACATTAGACCCTAAATTGTAAACCATAAACCATAAATCATAAACAATAAAACATAAACTCGAAACCCTAAACCTTAAGCCCTAAAAAATAAACCTTGAATCGTAAACCCCATCAACCCTAAACATTTAGTCGTATACCATAAACAAGAAACCCTAAACCTGAAACCCTAAGCCATAAACTATAATCCACCTTAAACCCTGAGACCTAAACCCTAAACCTTAAACACTAAAGCCTAAACCATAAACCTTAAGCACTAAACCTTAAACCCTAAACCCTAAATATTAAACCCTAAACCGTAAACCATAAACCATAAATTCTAAACCCTAAACCCTAAACTCAAAACCCTAAACCCTAAACCCTAAACCCTAAACACTAAACCCTAAACTGCAATCCCTTAGCCCTAAACCCTAAACCCTAAACACTAAACCCTAAACCCTAAAACCTAAATCCCAAACCCTAAACCCTAAGCACTAAACCCTAAAACCTAAGTATTAAATCATAAACTGTAAACTAGAACCATAAACCATAAACCTAAACACTAAACCCTAAACCCTAAACCCTAAAAACTAAACCTTGAATTGTAAACCCCATAAACCGTAAACCATACTTCCTAAACCCTAAACCCTAAACCCTAAAGTGTAATCCCTTAGCCCTAAACCTTAAACCCTGAGACCTAAACCCTAAACCCTAAACCCTTAGCAATAAACCCTAAACCCTAAAATAAACCCTAAACCATAAAACCTAAACCCTAAGCAATAAACCCTAAACTCTAAAGCCTAAACATTAGACACTAAACTGTAAACCA
Organism: Taxus chinensis; assembly: GCA_019776745.2. Taxonomy (NCBI): domain Eukaryota; kingdom Viridiplantae; phylum Streptophyta; class Pinopsida; order Cupressales; family Taxaceae; genus Taxus; species Taxus chinensis. Next base: position 486,906,301 of record CM034149.1, on the reverse strand, counting down.
TAAACTTGAAACCCTAAAAATTTAGTCCTATGAATAAACTAGAAACCCTAAACCTGAAACCCTAAGCCATAAACTGTAATCCACCTTAAACCCTGAGACCTAAATCCTAAACCCTAATCCCTAAACTATAATTCCATAGCCCTAAACCTTAAATCCTGAGACCTAAACACTAAACCCTGAACACTAAATCCTAAACCATAAACCCTGAGCACTAAACCTTAAACCCTAAACCCTAGATATTAAACCCTAAACTGTAAAAAACAAACTATAAATCCTAAACCCTAAACCCTAAACTCAAAACCCTAAACCCTAAACCCTAAACACTAAACCCTAAACTATAATCCCTTATCCCTAAACCTTAAACCCCAATAGCTAAACCCTAAACCCTAAACCCTAAACACTAAACCCTAAACCCTAAACCCTGAGCACTAAACCCTAAAACCTAAATATTAAACCATAAGCTGTAAAGTAGAAACAAAAAATGCTAAACACTAAATACTAAACCCTAAACCCTAAAAACTAAACCTTGAATCGTAAACCCCATAAAAATAAACCTTTAACCCTAAACCATACTTCCTAAACCCTAAACTGTAATCCTTTAGCCCTAAACCTTAAACCCTGAAACCTAAACCCTAAACCCTAAACCCTCGGTATTAAACCCTAAACCCTAAAACATAAACCCTAAACAATAAAACCTAAACCTTAAGTAATAAACCCTAAAATCTAAAGACTAAACATTAGACCCTAAATTATAAACCATAAACCCTAAACCATAAACTCAAAACCCTAAACCTTTAGTCCTATACCATAAACTAGAAACCCTTAACCCGAAACCCTAAGCCATAAACTATAATCCACCGTGAACCTAGAGACCTAAACCCTAAACACTAAGCCCTAAACTATAATTCCGTATCCCTAAACCTTAAACCCTGAGACCTAAACCCTAAACCCTAAACCCTAAATCCTAAACACTAAAGCCTGAAACCTAAACCCTAAGCACCAAACCTTAAACCCTAAACCCTAAACCCCCTAAACCCTAAACCCTAATAAACCTAAACCCTAAGATCTAAACCCTAAACCCTAAACCCTAAAGCCTAAATCCTAAACCCTAAACCCTAAACCTAAACTTAAACCCTTGTAAGCCATAAACCATATAAACCCTAAACCTTAAGCCCTAAACAAACCCTAAACACTAAACCTAAACCCTAAACCCTAAACCCTAACCCCATAAACCCTAAACACTAAACCCTAAACCCTAAGCCCTAAATTGTAAACCATAAAACCTAAACCTTGAAACCATAAACCGTAAACCCTAAGCCCTAAAACCTTAAAGACTTAAACTTTAAACCCTAAGCCCTAAACCTTAAACCCTAAACCTAAATTCCTAAACCATCAACACTAAACCCTAAACCCTAAACTTAAACCCTAAAATGTATATCCATTAAACCTTGAACCCTAAACCCTAAACCCTAAACCTTTATTCCCTAAACATAAACCCTAAACCTTTAAACCCTAAACCAAAATCCTGACCTAAACCCTAAGGTCCTAAACCCTAAACCTTAAACCCTAAAGCAAAATATTGAAACCCTAAACCCTCAAATACCTAAACCCTATTAAATAAAAACCTAAACCCTAAACCCTAAACCCTAATCCTCTAAACCATAAACCTAAAATCGTAAAACTAAACTCTAAACCTTAAACCCTAATCCATAAACCTAAGCCTAAACCAAACCCTACACTAAACCCTAAAATGTAAACCCTAAACTCCTAACCCTAAACCTTAAACCTAAACCCTAAACCTTGAATATTAAACCTCGACCTAAACATAAACCATAAACCCTAAATCCTAAGCCCTAAACCCTAAACCTTCAATATTAAACCCTAAACCTTTAACCATAAACCGTAAATCCTAAACCCTAAACCCTAAACACTAAACCCTAAACCCTAAACCTAAAACATAAACCCTAAAAACTAAACCCTAAACCCTAAACCCTAAACCCTAAACCCTAAACCATAAACCCAGAATCATAAACCATCAATACTAAACCCTAAACCCTAAACTCAAACTCTAAATCTTAAAGATTAAACCCTAAAATCAAAATCTTTAATCGTAAACCCCATTAAACCTAAACCTTTATCCCTAAATCATATACCCTAAACCCTAAACCCTAAACCCCAAGCAATAAACTATAATCCCTTACCCATAAACCCTAAACCCTGAACCCTAAATGCTAAACCCTAAACACTAAACCCTAATTATTAAACCGTAAACTCAACCTTGAATCGTAAACCCCATAAATCCTAAACCCTAAACTCAACCTTGAATCGTAAACCCCATAAATCCTAAAACCTATACTCAACCTTGAATAGTAAACCCCATAAACCTTTAACCCTAAATTGTAATCCCTTAGCCTTAAACCTTAAACCCTAAGACCTAAACCCTAAACCCTAAACAATAAACCCTAAACCCTGAGCACTAAACCCTAAACCCTAAGCAATGTTAAACCATAAACCGTAAACCATAAACCATAAATCCTAAACCCTAAACGTTAAACTCTAAACCCTAAACCCTAAACCCTAAAAATAAAACCTTGAATCGTAAACCCTATAAACCCTAAACATTTAGAATCAAAGCATAAACCCTAAACCCTAAGTCCTAAACCTTAAACACTGAGACCTAAACCCTAAACCCTAAACCTTAAACCCTAAACCATCAATAGTAAACCCTTAAACATAAACCATAAACCATAAATTCTAAACACTAAACCCTAAACTCGAAACCCTAAACCCTAAACTATAAACCCTAAACCCTAAATCCTAAACCCTAAACCTAAACAACTATACCTTGAATCATAAACCCCATATACCATAAACCCTAAACCTTAAACACTAAAACCTAAACCCTAAACCCTAACCGCTAAACCCTAAACCTTAAAAACTAAGCATGAAAATCCTAAACCCTAAATATTAAATCCTAAAACCTAAATATTAAAAAATAAAATCGAAACCTTAAACCTTAAAATCTAAGACCTAAACCCTAAAGCCTAAATATTAAACCTTGAGAACTAAACCTTAAACCCTAAAGCCTAAACACCAAACCTTGAGCACTAATCCTTAAACCCTAAACTCTAAATATTAAACCCTAAACCGTAAACCATAATCCCTAATTCCTAAACCCTTAACCATAAACCCTAAACTCAACCTTGAATCATAAAACCCATAAACGTTTATCCCTAAATCATAAACCCTAAACCCTATCCCATAAACCCTAAACCCTAAATTGTAATCCCTTAGACTTAAGCCTTAAAACTTGAGACCTAAACCCTAAACCCAAAACCCTAAACCCTAAACCCTGAGCACTAAAACCTAAACCCTAAAAAATATTAAACCATAAACCATAAATCCTAAACCCTAAACCCTAAAAAAACCTTGAATCGTAAACCCCATAAACCCTAAACCCTAAGCCCTAAACTGTAATCCCTTAGCTCTAAACCTTAACCACTGACAACTAAACCCTAAACCCTGAGCACTAAACCCTAAACCCTAAACCCTAATTATTAAACACTAAACAATAAACCATAAATCATAAATCATAAACCCTTAACCCTAAACTAGAAACCCTAAACCCTAAATCCTAAAATCTAATCCCTAAAAACTAAACCTTGAATCGTAAACCCCATAAACCCTAAACCCTAAAACCTAAGCCCTAAGCCCTAAACTATAATCCCATAGCCCTAAACCATAAACCCTAAACCCTAAATCCTAATCCCTAAACCCTAAACTGTAAACTATAAACCCTAAACCCTAAACTATAAACCCTAAGCACTAAACCTTAAACTGTGAGACCTAAACCCTAAGCCCTAAACCCTAAACCCTTAACCTTAAACCGTATATGATAAACCATAGATTCTAAACCTTTAACTCTAAACTTGAAACCCTAAAGCCTAAACCTTGAAAACTAAACCTTGAATTGTAAACCCCATAAAACCTAAACCTTTAGCCCTAAACCATAAACCATAAACCCTAATCCCTAAAGTATAATCCCTTAGCCCTAAACCTTAAACCTTGAGACATAAACCATAACCCTAAACCCTAAACCATAAAAGCTAAATCCTAAAAACTAAACCCAAAACCCAAAGCAATTAACCCTAAACCCTAAAAAACTAACTATTAGACCCTAAATCGTAAACTATAAACCATAAATCCTAAATACTAAACCCTAAAAACTAAACCTTGAATCATAAAAACCATAAACCCTAAACCTTTAGCCCTAAACCATAAACCATAAACCCTAAGTCCTAAACTGTAATCCCTTTGCCCTAAACCTTAAACCTTGAGACCTAAACCCTAAACCCTAAAGCCTAAACCATAAACCTTGAACCCTTAGCCCTAAACCATCAAACCATAAAACTTAAACCCTAAACCCTAAACCCTAAGCCCTAAATTATAATCCCTTAGCCCTAAACATTAAAACCTGAGACATAAACCCTAAACCCTAAGCACTAAACCCTAAAACCTAAACCTTAAACCCTAATCCCTAAACTATAATATATAAACCATAAATGCTAAACCCTAGACTTGAAACCCTAACTCTAAATCTTAAACCTTGAATCTGAAACCCCTTAAACCTTTAGCCCTAAAGCATAAACCCTAAACCCTAAACCCTAAACCCTGAGAACTAAACCATAAAATCTAAACCATAAATATTAAACCCTAAATAAGAAATCATAAACAATAAATCCTAAACACTAAACACTAAACTCAAAAACCCAAACTCTAAACCCTAAACCCTAAAAACTAAACCTTGAATCATAAACCCTTGAAACCATAAACCTTAAGCCCTAAACTATAATCCCTTAGCCCTAAATCTTAAACCCTAAGCATTAAAACCTAAATCCTAAACCCTAAAACCTAAAACCTAAGCCCTAAACTATAATCCCTTAGCTCTAAACCCTAAACCCTGAGACCTAAAGCCTAAACCCTAAACCCTAAACCCTAAACCCTGAGACCTAAAGCCTAAAGCCTAAACCCTAAACCCTAAACCCTGATCACTAAACCCTAATCACTAAACCTTAAATATGAAACATGAAACTGGAAACCATAAAACATAAATCCTAAACCATAAACCCTAAACCATGAAAACTAAACCCTAAACCCTAAACCATAAAAACTAAACCTCGAATCATAAAACCCATAAACCCTAAACCTTTATCCCTAAACCATAAACCCTAAACCCTAAGCCCTAAACTCCTTATCCTTCAACCTTAAACCCTAAACCCTAAACCCTTAGCACTAAACCCTAAAATCTAAATATTAAACAAAAACCTGTAAACCATAAACCATAAATCCTAAACCCTAAACCTTAAATTCAAAACCCTAAACCCTAAACGTTAAACACTCAACCATAAAAAAACCTTGAATCGTAAACCCCATAAACCCTAAACCTTTATCCCTAAACCATAAACCATAAACCCTAATCCCTAATCCCTAAACCCTAAACCATAAACCCTTAGCCCTAAACATTAAACCGTGAGACCTAAACCCTAAACCCTAATTTAAACCCTAAACCCTAAACGCTAAACCATAAACCATAAATCCTAAACCCTAAACCCTAAACTCAAAACCCAAAACCCTAACCCCTAAACCCTAAACCGTAAACCCTGAAAATAAAACCTTGAATTATAAACCCCATAAACCCTAAACCTTTAAACCAAAACCATAAACTCTAAACTCTAAACCCTAAGCCCTAACCCCTAAACTGTAATTTATTAGCCCTAAACATTAAACCCTGAGACCTAAACCATAAACCATAAACCCTAAACTCTAAACCCTAAACACTAACACAAAAACCTTAAACCCTAAAACCTAAACCCTAAGCAATAAACCCTAAACCCTAAATCTTAAACATTAGACCCTAAAATGTAAATCATAAACCCTAAACCATAAACTCGAAACACTAAACCTTTAGTCATATACCATAAACAAGAAACCCTAAACCTGAAACCCTAAGCCATAAACTGTAATCCACCATAAACCCTAAGACCTAAACCCTAAACCCTAAACCCTAAACCATAAGCCCTAAACTATAATTCCTTATCCCTAAATCTTAAATCCTGAGACCTAAACCCTAAACCCTAAAATAAACCCTAAACCCTAAACCATAAACACTAAACCCTAAAGCCTAAACCCTGAGCACTAAACCTTAAACCCTAAACCCTAAATATTAAACCCTAAACTGTAAACCATAAACCATAAATCCTAAACCCTAAACTCAAAACCCTAAACCCTAAATCCTAAACACTAAACACTAAACACTAAACCCTAAACTGTAATCGCTTAGCCCTAAACCTTAAACGCCAATACTTAAACCCTAAACACTAAACCCTAAACCCTAAACCCTGAGCACTAAACCCTAACTGCTAAATATTAAATCATAAACTATAAACAAGAAACCAAAAATCCTAAACCCTAAAAACTAAACCTTGAATCGTAAACCCCATAAACCCTAAACCTTTAACCCTAAACCATACTTCCTAAACCTTAAACCCCAAAAACTAAACTGAAATCCCATAACCCTAAACCTTAAACCCTGATACCTAAACCCTAAACCCTCAGCACTAAACCCTAAACCCTAAATGCTAAATATTAAACCATAAAACGTAAACCATAAACCATAAATCCTAAAATGTAAACCCTAAACTCAAAACATTAAAACTGAAACCTTTAGCCCTAAACCTTAAACCCTGAGACCTAAACCCTAAACCCTAAACCATAAACCATAAACCATAAACCCTAAACTATAATCATTTCTCCCTAAAAATTAAACCCTGAGACCCTAAACCCTAAACCCTAAACCCTGAGAACTAAACCCTCAATATTAAACCATAAAGAATAAATCCTAAACCCTAAACACTAAATCCTAAACCCTAAAAACTAAACCTTGAATCATAAACCCTAGAAACCCTAAAACTTTAGCCCTTAACCCTAAACCCTAAAACCTAAACCCTAAGCCATAAACTATAATGCCTTAGCCCTAAACCCAAAAACATGAGACCTAAACACTAAACCTTAAACCCTAAACCCTAAACACTAAACCTTAAATATTAAACCCAAAACTGGAAACCATAAAACATAAATCCTAAACCCTAAACCCTAAACCCTAAACCCTAAAAACTAAACCTTGAATCGTAAACCCATAAACCCTAAACATTTATCCCTAAACCATAAACCCTAAACCCTAAACCCTAAACTCCTTAGCCTTAAACCTTAAACCCTAAACCCTAAACCCTGAGCACTAAACCCTAAAACCTAAATATTAAACCCTAAACCCTAAACCATAAACCATAAATCCTAAACCCTAAACCTTAAACCCTAAACCCTAAAACCCTAAACCCTAAACACCCTAAACCCTAAACCCTAAACTCTAAACCCTAAACACTAAATCGTAAACCCCATAAACCCTAAATCTTAAACCCTAAAACATAAACCCTAAACCCTAAACCCTAAACCCTAAACTCTAATCCCTTAAGTCCTAAACCTTAAACCCTAAAAAACTTAACCTAAACACTAAACCATAAATCATAAATCCGAAAGCCTAAACCATAAACTTGAAACACAAAACACTAACCCCTAAACCCTAAACCGTAAACCCTAAAAATAAAACGTTGAATTATAGACCCCATAAACCCTAAACCTTTAAACCAAAACCATAAACTCTAAACTCTAAACCCTACACCCTAAGCCCTAAACTTCAGGCCCTTAGCACTAAACCTTAAACCCTGAGACCTAAACCATAAACCATAAACCATAAAACCTAAACCCTAAAACATAAACCTTAAACCCTAAAACCTAAACCCTAAACAATAAACCCTAAACCCTAAACCCTAAAAATTAGACCTTAAAATGTAAACCATAAACCATAAATCATAAACTCTAAACCATAAACTCAAAACCCTAAACCTTAAGCCATAAAAAATAAACATTCAATCGTAAACCCCATAAACCCTAAACCTTTAGTCCTATACCAGAAACCCTAAACCTAAAACCCTAATCCATAAACTCTAATCCACCTCAAAACCTTAGACCTAAACCCTAAACCCTAAGCATTAAACTATAATTCCTTAGCCCTAAACCTTAAAACCCGAGACCTAAAAACTAAACCCTAAACCGTAAACTATAAACCCTAAACCCTAAACACTAAAGCCTAAACCCTAACCCCTGAGCACTAAACCTTAAACCCTAAACCCTAAATATTAAACCCTAAACCATAAACCCTAAACCCAAAACTAAAAACCCTAAACCCTAAATCCTAAATCCTAAACCCTAAATTGTAATCCATTAGCCCTAAACCTTAAACCCTAAATACCTAAAAACTAAACACTAAACCCTAAACCCTAAATATTAAATCATAAACTATAAACTAGAAAAAAAATCCTAAACCCTAAACCCTAAAAACTAAACCTTGAATCATAAACCCCATAAACCCTAAATCTTTAACCCTAAACCATACATCCTAAACCCTAAACCCCAAACCCTAAATTACAATCCCTTAGCCCTAAACTTTAAACCCTGAGACATAAACCCTAAACCCTAAACCCTCAGCATTAAACACTAAACCCTAAATCCTAAATATTAAACCATAAACCATAAACCGTAAATCCTAAAATGTAAACCGTAAATTCAAAACCTTAAACTTGAAACCTTTAGCCCTAAACCTTAAACCCTGAGACCTAAACCTTAAACCCTAAACTATAAATATTAAACCCTGAAGCATAAACCATAAATACTAAACCCTAAACCCTAAACTCAAACCCTAAATCCTAAACCTTAAACCCTAAAAACTAAACCCTTAATTGTAAACCCCATTAACCCTAAAACTTTATCCCTAAACCATATACCATAAACCCTAAACCCTAAACCCTAAGCAATAAACTATAATCCCTTAGCCCTAAACCATAAACCCTAAACGCTAAATGCTAAACCCTACACCCTAATAATTAAACCCTAAACCTTAAACAAAAAACCATAAATGCTTAACCGTAAACTCAAAACCCTAAATCCTAAATAATGAAAACTAAATCTTGAATTGTAAGCACCATAAACCTTTAGCCCTAAACCATAAACCCTAAATCCTAAACCCTAAAGCCTATGCCCTAAACTGTAATCCATTAAACCTAAATCTTAAACCATAAACCCTAAATCCTAATCCCTAAACCCTAAAACATAAACCTTAAACCATAAAACCTAAACCCTAAGCAATAAACCCTAAAATCTAAAGCCTAAACATTAGACCCTAAATTATAAACCATAAACCATAAATCATAAACCCTAAACCATAAACTCAAAACCCTAAACCTTTAGTCCTATATCATAAACTAGAAACCCTTAACCCGAAACCCTAAGCCATAAACTATAATCCACTTTGAACCTAGAGACCTAAACCCTAAACACTAAGCCCTAAACTATAATTCCGTATCCCTAAAATTTAGACCATGAGACCTAAACCCTAAACCCTAAATCCTAAACATTAAATCCTGAAACCTAAACCCTGAGAACCCCTAAACCCTAAACCCTAAACCCTAAACCGTAAACAATAAACCACAAATACTAAACCCTAAACCCTAAACTCAAAACCCTAAACCCTAAATCCTAAACCCTAAACACTAAACCCTAAACTGTAATCCCTTAGCCCTAAACCTTAAACCCTAATACCTAAACCCTAAACCCTAAACACTAAACCCTAAACCCTAAACCATAAATCCTAAACCCTAAACCCTAAGCACTAAACCCTAAAACCTAAATATTAAATAATAAACTATAAACCAGAAACAAAAAATCCTAAACCCTAAACCCTAAAAAATAAACCTTGAATCGTAAACCCCATAAAACCTAAACCTTTAACCCTAAACCATACTTCCTAAACCCTAAACCCTAAACCCTAAACCCTCAGCATTAAACCCTAAAGCCTAAATCCTAAATATTAAACCATAAACTGTAAACCATAAACCGTAAATCCTAAAATGTAAACCCTAAACTCGAAAAATTAATCCCAAAACCTTTAGCCCTAAACATTAAACCTTAAGACCTAAACCCTAAACCCTAAACCCTAAACCCTAAATATTAAACTCAGAAGCATAAACCATCAATACTAAACCCTAAACCCTAAACTCAAACCCTAAATCCTAAAGATTAAACCCTAAAATCAAAACCTTTAATCGTAAACCCCATTAAACCTAAACCTTTATCCCTAAATCATATACCCTAAACCCTAAACCCTAAGCAATAAACTATAATCCCTTACCCATAAACCCTAAACCCTGAACCCTAAATGCTAAACCCTAAACACTAAACCCTAATTATTAAACCGTAAACTCAACCTTCAATCATAAACCCCATAAATCCTAAACCCTAAACTCAACCTTGAATCGTAAACCCCATAAATCCTAAAACCTATACTCAACCTTGAATAGTAAACCCCATAAACCTTTAACCCTAAATTATAAACCCTAAATTGTAATCCCTTAAACCATAAACCCTAAACCCCTAAACCCTAAACAATAAACCCTAAACCCTGAGCACTAAACCCTAAACCCTAAGCAATGTTAAACCATAAACCGTAAACCATAAACCATAAATCCTAAACCCTAAATGTTAGACTCTAAAACCTAAACCCTAAACCCTAAAAACTAAACCTTGAATCGTAAACCCCATAAACCCTAAACATTTAGCCTGAAAGCATAAACCCTAAACCTTAAGCCCTAAACTGTAATCCCTTAGTCCTAAACCTTAAACACTGAGACCTAAACCCTAAACCCTAAACCTTAAACCCTAAACCCTGAACACTAGACCCTAAACCCTAAACCCTAATTATTAAACCCTAAATAGTAAACCATAAATCATAAACCCTTAACCCTAAACTCGAAACCCTAAATCCTAAAATCTAATCCCTAAAAACTAAACCTTGAATCGTAAACCCCATAAACCCTAAATCCTAAACCCTAAACCCTAACCCCTAACCCCCAAAAATGTAATCCCTTATCCCTAAACCTCAAACCCCTAGACATAAGCGCTAAAACCTAAACCCTAAACCCTAAATACTAAACCCTAAACCTTAAATCCTAAACCCTAAACCCTAAACCATAAAAACTAAACCTTGAATTATAAACCCCATATACCTTTAGCCCTAAACCATAAAACCTAAACACTAAACCCTAAACCCTAAATCCTAATCCCTAAACTGTAATCCCTTAGCTCTAAACCATAAACCCTGAGACTTAAACCCTAAACCCTAAACCCTAACCCCTAAACACTAAACCCTAAACCATGAGAACTAAACCCTAAATGTTAAACCATAAATACTAAACCCTAAACCATAAAACATAAACCATAAATCCTAAACCCTAAAATCAAAACCCTATACCATAAACCCTAAACCCTAAACCCTAAAAATGAAAACTTGAATCATAAACCCAATAAACCCTAAAACCTAAACCCTAAACTGTAATCCCTTAGCCCTAAACCTTAAACCTTGAGACTTAAACCCTAAACCCTAAACCCTGAGCACTAAACCCTAAACCCTACATGTTAAACCCTAAACAATAAACCATAAACCATAAATGCTAAACCCTAAAAGCTAAACAAAATACCCTAAACCCTAAACCCTAAAAATAAAATCTTTAATCGTAAAAACCATAAACCCTAAACCTTTAGACCTAAAATATAAACCCTAAACCATAAACTGAAAACCCTAAGCCCTAAACTATAATCCCTTTGTCCTAAACCTGAAACCTTGAGACCTAAACCCTAAACCCTAAATCCTAAACCCTAAAACCTAAAACCTAAACCCTAAACCCTAAATATTAAACCCTAAACGGTAAACCATAAACCATAAATATTAAACCCTAAACCCTAAACTTGAAACCCTAAACCCTAAATATAAAACCCTAAACTGTAAACCATAAACCATAAATACTAAAGCCTAAACCCTAAACTTGAAACCCTAAACCCTAAACCCTAAACACTAAACCCTAAGCTCTAAGCCCTAAACTATAATCCCTTAGCCCTAAACCTTAAAACTCTAGTCCTAAGCCCTAAACCCTAAAAACTAAACCCTAAACCCTAAACCATGAACACTAAACCCTAAACCCTAAACCCTAAAACCTAAACCTTAAGTAGTAAACCGCATAAAGCTTTAGCCCTAAACCCTAAACCCTAAACACTAAACACTAAAAATAGAACCCTAAATCATAAACCGAAACCCTAAGCCCTAAACTATAATCACATAGCCCTAAACATTAAACCCTGAGACCTAAACCCTAAAACCTAATTCCTAAACCCTAAACCTTGAGCACTAAACCATAAATCCTTAATATTAAACCCTAAACCATAAACCATACACCATAAATCCTAAACCCTATACTCTAAACTCGAAACCATAAACCCTTAACCCTAAACCCTAAACCCTAAACACTAAAAACTAAACCTTAAATCGTAAACCCCAAAAACCTTTAGCCCTAAACCATAAGCACTAAACCCTAAACCCTAAACCATAAACCATAAACCATAAAATCTAAACCCTAAATATTAAACCCTAAACTATAAACCATAACGCATAAATCCTAAACCCTAAACGCTAAAGTTGAATTCCTAAACCCTAACCCCTAAACCCTATAAACTAAATCTTGAATCGTAAACCCCATAAACCCTAAACCTTTAGCCCTAAATCGTAAACCCTAAACCCTAAACCTTGAGCCCTAAAATGTAATCCCTTAGCCCTAAACCTTAAACCCTAAAACCCTAAAAACTAAACCTTGAATCGTAAACCCCATAAACCCTAAACCTTTAGCCCTAAACCATAAACCCTAAACCCTAAACCATAAAGCCTTAATTGTAATCCCTTAGCCCTAAACCTTAAACCCTGAAACCTAAACCCTAAACCCTAAATCCTAAACCCTAAACTATAAACCTTGAGCACTAAACCATAAATCCTAAGTATTAAACCCTTAACCGTAAACTCAAAACCCTAAACCCTAATCCTAAATCCTAAACCCTATACCAAAAATACTAAACCTTGAATCGTAAACCACATATACCCTAAACCCTAAACCCTAAACCCTAAGCCCTAAACTGTAATCCCTTAGCAATAAACCTTAAACCCTAAACCTTAATAGCTAAACCCTAAACCACAAAAACTAAGCACTAAACCCTAAACCCTAAATATTAAATCCTAAAACCTAAATATTAAACCCTAAAATTGAAACCTTAAACCTTAAAATCTAAGACCTAAACCCTAAACCCTAAACACTAAACCTTGAGAACTAAACCTTAAACCCTAAAGCCTAAAGCCTAAACACTAAACCTTGAGCACTAAACCTTAAACCCTAAACTCTAAATAGTAAACCCTAAACCGTAAACCATAATCCGTAAATCCTAAACCCTAAAGTCAACCTTGAATTGTAAACCCCATAAAGCCTAAACCCTATACTCAACCTTGAATTATAAACCCCATAAACCTTAAACCCTAAATCATAAACCCTAAACCATATACCATAAACCCTAAACACTAAATTGTAATTTCTTAGCCTTAAACCATAAAAACTTAGACCTAAACCCTAAACCAAAAGCCCTAAGCCCTAAACCCTACACCATAAACCATAAACCCTAAGCACTAAACCCTAAACCATAAACAATATTACACCATAAATCATAAACCATAAACCATAAATCATTTACCCTAAACATTAAACTAAGAACCCTAAACCCTAAACCCTAAAAACTAACCCTTAAATCATAAACCCCATAAACCCTAAGCCTTTAGCTCGAAACCATAAACCCTAAACCCTAAGCTCTAAACTGTAATCCCTTAGCCCTAAACCCTAAACACTAAGACCTAAACCCTAAACCCTAAACCTTAAACCCTAAACACTAAACCCTAAACCCTAAACCCTAATTATTAAGTCCTAAACCATAAACCATAAATCGTAAACCCTAAACCCTAAACTTGAAACCCTAAACCCTAAACCCTAAACCCTAAAAACTAAACCTTGAATCATAAACCCCATAAACCTAAATCCTAAACCCTAAACCCTAAACCCTAAACCCTAAAATGTAAACCCTAAACCCTAAACCCTAAACCCTAGACATAAGCCCTAAAAACTAAACCCTAAACCCTAAATACTAAACCCTAAATCGTAAACCATAAACTTTAAATCCTAAACCCTAAACCCTAAACCATAAAAACTAAACCTTGAATTCTAAACCACATAAACCTTTAGCCCTAAACCATAAACCCTAAACCCTAAACCCTAAACACTAAACCCTAAACCCTAAATCCTAATATCTAAACTATAATCCCTTAGCTCTAAACCATAAACCATGAGACCTAAACCCTAAACCCTAAACCCTAACCCCTAAACCCTAAACCATGAGAACTAAACCATAAATGTTAAACCATAAATATTAAACCCTAAACCATAAAACATAAACCATAAACTCAAAATCCTACACCATAAACCCTAAACCCTAAACCCTAAAAATTAAACCTTAAACCCTAAACCCAATAAACCCTAAACTATAATCCCTTAGCCCTAAAACTTAAACCTTAAGACTTAAACCCTAAACCCTAAATCCTAAACCCTGAACACTAAACCCTAAACCCTAAATATTAAACCATAAACCATAAACAATAAACCCTAAACCCTAAAACCTAAACTAAAAACACTAAACCCTAAACTCTAAACCCTAAAACCTAAAAAAAACTTTAATCATAAAAACCATAAACCTGAAACCTTTAGACCTAAAATATAAACCCTAAACCATAAACCAAAAACCCTAAGCCCTAAACTATAATCCCTTTTTCTTAAACCTTAAACCTTGAGACCTAAACTCTAAACCCTAAACCCTCAACCCTAAACCATAAACCCTAAACCCTAAACCCTAAACCTTAAAAATCTAGACCTAAGCCCTAAACCCTAAACACTAAACCCTAAACCCTAAACCCTAAAATACATATCGTAAACCCTAAAATCTAAACCCTAAACCCTAAAAACTAAACCTTGAATCGTAAACCCCATAAAGCTTTATCTCTAAACCATAAACAATAAACCCTAAACCCTAAACACTAAAAATAGAACCCTAAATCATAAACCCTAACCCTAAACCCTAAACCCTAAATCCCTAAACCCTAAACATTAAACCTTAAACCCTAATTCCTAAACCCTAAACCCTAAGCACTAAACCCTAAATCCTTAATATTAAACCCTAAACCATAAACCATAAATCATAAATCCTAAACCCTATACTCTAAACTCAAAACCCTAAACCCTAAACCCTGAAACCTAAACCTTAAATCGTAAACCCCAAAAACCTTTAGCCCTAAACCATAAATACTAAACCATAAACCCTAAACCCTAAACCCTAAAATGTAATCCCTTAGCCCTAAACCCTAAACCCTAAACCTAAACCTAAACCCTAAACCCTAAACCCTAAACCCTAAACCCTAAACCCTAAATATTAAACCCTAAACTATAAACCATAACACATAAATCCTAAACCCTAAAACTTAAACTTGAATTCCTAAACCCTAACAACTAAACCCTATAAACTAAACCTTAAATCGTAAACCCCATAAACCCTAAACCTTTAGCCCTAAACCATAAACCCTAAACCCTAAACCCTGAGCCCTAAAATGTAAACCCTTAGCCCTAAACCTTAAACCCTAAAACCCTAAAAACTAAACCTTGAATTATAAACCCCATAAACCCTAAACATTTACCATAAACCATAAACCCTAAACCCTAAACCATAAACCATTAATTGTAATCTATTAGCCCTAAACCTTAAACCCTGAACCTAAACCCTAAACCCTAAACTCTAAACCTAGCACTAAACCAAAACCCTTAACCCTAAACTCTAAAACCCTAAACCCTAAACCCTAAACCCTAAACCCTAAACCCTAAAACTAAACCTTGAATAAAAAACTACATATACCCTAAACCCTAAAACCTAAACCCTAAACCATAAACCCTAAACCCTAAGCCCTAAACTATAATCCCTTAGCCATAAACCTTAAACCCTAAACCTTAAAAACTAAACACTAAACCCTAAACCCTAAATATTAAATCCTAAAACCTAAATATTAAACCCTAAAATGGAAACCTTAAACCTTGAACTCTAAGACCTAAACCCTAAACCCTAAACACTAAACCTTGAGCACTAAACCTTAAACCCTAAACTCGAAATATTAAACCCTAAACCGTAAACCATAATCCATAAATCCTAAACCCTAAACTCAACCTTGAATCATAAACCCCATATATCCTAAACCCTATAATCAACCTTGAATCGTAAACCCCATAAACCATTAACCCTAAATCATAAACCCTATATACCCTATACCATAAACCCTAAACCCTAAATTGTAATCCCTAAGCCTTAAAACTTTAACCCTAAACCCTAAACAATATTAAACCGTAAACCGTAAATCATAAACCATAAATCCTAAACCCTAAACATTAAACTCAAAACCCTAAACCCTAAACCCTAAAAACTAAACCTTGAATCGTAAACCCCATAAACCCTAAACCTTTAGCCTTAAACCATAAACCCTAAACCCTAAACCCTAAACCCTAAAAATTAATCCCTTAGCCCTAAACCTTAAACACTAATACCTAAACCCTAAACCCTTATCCCTAAACCCTAAACCCTAAACACTAAACCCTAAACCCTAAACCCTCATTATTAAACCCTAAACAGTAAACCATAAACCATAAATCATAAACCCTTAACCCTAAACTCAAAACCCTAAACCCTAAAATCTAATCCCTAAAAACAAAACCTTGAATTGTAAACCCCATAAACCCTAAATCCTAAACCCTAAACACTAGCCCATAAGCCATAAAATGTAATCCCTTCACCCTAAACCTTAAACCACTATGCATAAGCCCTAAAACCTAAACCCTAAACCCTAAATACTGAACCATAAACCATAAACCATAAAAACTAGACCTTGAATTGTAAATGTTATCCAAAATTCACCCCCCTAGGGTAAATTTTAATAACATGCATCAGAAGATTCAAATCCCAAGCAAATTGATTGATTCGGAGAAAAATCAGGTTTCTAGGGTCCCTTCAGGTATTTTTCTAACTCCCATGGCCGAAGAAATAGGGAGCAAGCTCTGAGAAAATGCAAAAAGGGTTGCAGAAAGGCAAATAGGTTGATCCAGGAAAAAGTGTGAAAATTGGCTAAGTCTTGCTCAAGGTAGCATTTGGGAGAAGTGGGACAAAAAGGCACGGATCAGCCGAAAAGCCTCTAGGTGGCCCAAATTGCATTCGGGACAATCGGGCCAGAAGTACGCGGCGGGCGCAAAAAGCCGATCCGGCCGAAAGAGGAAGAAAAATTGGCTAAGTGTTGCTCGGGACGTTCGGGACAAAAGGGCCCGAACCGGCCGGTTCGGCCGAAATGAGCACAGGCAGCCCAAAAGAAAATGGGACAAATGGGACAATAGTACGTGGCGGGCGCAAAATGCCGGTTCGACCGAGAGAAAATCGACTAACTGCTGCAGTAGCTTGGGACAAGCGGGCCGGAAAGGCGCGAACCGGCCGGTTCGGCCGAAATG
Organism: Taxus chinensis; assembly: GCA_019776745.2. Taxonomy (NCBI): domain Eukaryota; kingdom Viridiplantae; phylum Streptophyta; class Pinopsida; order Cupressales; family Taxaceae; genus Taxus; species Taxus chinensis. The sequence continues at coordinate 486,888,686 of CM034149.1, read as the reverse complement.
AGCACAGGCAGCCCAAAAGCAATTGGGACGTCTGGGACAAAAGGACGCAAAGGGCGTGAAAAAGCCGGCAGGGCCGAGAACCATTCAGAAGCCGCCATGTGTCTCAGGGAAAAAGGGTAAAAAAGGTCAAAGGGCAAGTTTTAAAAAGGTCAGCCCGAACCAATGAAATAGCGCCACGTGTCCAGTTAAGCGCCCCACAAGTGAATTTCAAAATGAAAGCCCGTGAAATACGGAGGAGAGAGAATTTCTCATCCAATCAGCACGTGCCACGTGTCGCCTAGGTGGCAGAGCGTGGGAAAGGATTTCAAAACACGTTTTCGCCTGTTTTGTGCCCTAGATCTTCAGATCACCATAACTTTTGATCCAGAGCTCAGATTTGCACGTTCTTTACATCAACGGAAAGCTGGTGAAAGTCTCTACATGATTCTGGGGTCAATCTTGCGCTTTGGAGAAGTCTAGAGGGAGGAAAATCGAGAAACGGATTTGACGCGTATTCATGGCCGGAAATGACATTCCAGCGACTAGAGTTAATGCAGAATGGGTCGCATTCTCCTGCAATCCAGTCAAAATGACAGGGTATGGGTTTGTAAGGTCCTCCATGCCATTTTAATACACCTGTAGTCAAGAAATAATGGGCTCCCATGCCTTTGTACGTCTCCTGTTCCCTGGGTTCGACCCTTGCATTTTAAAATCCAGTTTTGGGCTCATTTCAAAGGGGGGGAACATTTTTGGGCATAGCAGACTTCTTCTTTAACCTTCTTCAAGGGATTGATCAAGTATCAGACCTCTCCAAGGATTGTAATAGTTTTCTTTACCTCTCTGAGGGTGTAATGCGTATTTTGATATTAAATTGATAATGCAAGCTCTGTGAATGGGTTTCAATCCTCTGTTTGTATTATTTACTTGATTTCAGATGCTAAATTATACATTATCAGTCTGTGTATGTTCTTATGTTGTGAATCTCAGTCTGTGTCTATTTGCATGACTAATATGTTTCACCACTCCTTTTGGTGCATCACCATCTTTAGTTAGTTTCAATTTTGCACTTCTACCCCTGTCTCCTTGCAAGTTAGAATAGGATTAAGATCTAAACCTCTGTAGTTTTGTAAAATATAGATCTAAATCAGAGGAGTTTGAGGAACCAGCCTCTAATCTAGAGATTCCTCTCTCAGTTTCCAAGTCCCACACTTGGAGAGAGGTTTCCATGTTGTGTAATTACACTGGATGCAAGAGTGATCAACCTAGAAATCTGATTAGCGTCCAGGGGTGCTGTAATTTTGCACTAACAGTTTTGGCACGCCCGGTGGGACAGAAGTCTCAATTTTATTGCAGCAAAGTTGATGTGCATCTGCTGCAAGTTTCTTGCTTGAAAAGAGCTATTATTTGCATATCTGGTGACTACAAGGGGAAGAATCAATAGAATTTCAGCAGTCAGGCCTGAAAGCTTATGAGAAGAATCACAAGGTCAAGAGTTAGAGAGGAGGAAGTACTGTTTGAATACCTGCAATTATCTCCAAGAAGAAGGCAAAGAGGAAGAAGGATTCAAAGGTCCCCATCTCCACCAAACAGAACTCTCTCAACTCCTCCACCTGAGCGGCCTTTCTTTCAGTATACAAGGGTTTTAAGACCAATCAGAATGGCGCAACCAGTGAACCCCTATGTCAACTTCACAGGCAGCAGCCCACTTGCTCTCAATACACAAAATCCAATCCCAGTTACAGCACTGAAGAACATTCCATACTTTACTGGGGAAAATCAGACCACTCCTGGTGATCATGTCAAGGACATTGCTAACATTTGTGTAATCCATGAGATTAATGAGATGCAAGTAGCTGTCAAATTGTTGGCGTCTTCATTCAAGGGAAAAGCATTGTAATGGTTTAGGAGCCTTGAAGCTGGCTCTATCACAAACTGGAATCAGCTGTGTATTGCACTTCACAATCAATTTGGAGAGAAGGGAGACAACTTGTCTCTTTTGGAGCAGCTAACAACCATCAAGAGAGCTTCCAATGAGCAGCTAACTGACTTCAACTTCAGATTTCAAAGGTCTTGGGATAGAATTCCAGTGGCAGTCAGGCCAACAGCAGAAGGTGCTTTTCTATATTACCTTAAAGCTTTAAATTCTGATATTTCTGTGTTGATTCAATCTATGGAAGGCACAACTATCCCTGCTGCTTATAGTATTGCCACTAGAGCTGAAAATTGTTTGATTCAAGCCGGTAAGCTAGCTCCTAGGCCTCCAATGCCATTATATCCAAGTTTAGAGAGCCCAAGTACTAGTCAAATACCTGTCTTAGCTCCTATTCCCACTCCTAGGAATCAGAGTTCAAACGAAGCTTCCACTTCATCTCCAAGTGCCCCAAATGAGCTTCAAGAAGTCATGAAGCAACTGCAAAATTTAGGTAATGAGCTGGTCACACTTAAGAGATAGCAAACTCAAGGTTTTAGACCTTCGTATCAGCCTCAAGCTTAACCTAATAGGCAGCCATATCAGCCTCAAAGGCCACCCAATCCAGCTGCAAATATGAATCAAACAAGGCCTCCTGCCAATAAACCATTCCAGCCCTATAATCCAAATGCCATATCTGCGTCTAAGGCATTAGTACCAGCACAAAACAACACTACCCAGGAGTATGATTGGTGTTTTCCATGTAATGAGCCTCATAATCAATCCATGTGCTTCAATGATGCTTTGACCCAAGCTTTAATGGTAACAAGTGCTGGTGTGGAGGGTCAGAGTACTCAAGAAAACAGCCAACAACAAGAAACATTCCAACAGTAACCTGCCCCAAATGACACCACATTGGTAAATTGGCAAGCAGAGGATTTCTGTGGCATGAATCAGGCAGTTTCTCAAGGTATTGCTACCAACACAAGGTCAAAAAGGAGAAATTTGGGTGAAGAACAGCCGTTAGCCCCAGCTAACCCACAACCTTCCACAGCTCCACAAATGATTGGCAAGCAAAACCTAGGTTTCAAATGCACAAGGGCAGTCAAGAACAGCCCCTAGGCCAACTCAAATGCCAGCTGTTGCTGCCCACATACAAGGAGCAAATGTGCAGACCAAGGGACAGCAGAGAGATCCTTCATCACCATTCAGTATCATTGATCAGATGAAGAAGATAAACATCAATATATCTATGTGGGAATCGCTATCCATCCCAGGCCAAAGAAATTTGCTGCAAGCTGCCATAAAGGATTGGAAAAATTCAAATCAGCAGGTCCAAATGCAGGAGAAGGTACTCACAAATGCTGCCCACCCTCAAGGAAATCATGGAGCACAACAAGGTAGAATGCTGAAACCTCCCCCTTTTTATGTTTCGTTAATCATTGGAAATCAGCTAGTGCATAATTGCATGATAGATTCCGGGGCAAGTAGCTCAGTTATGCCTAAACAGATAGCTGATTAGTTAGGGCTCCAGTATGAAATAACATCTAAGGGAGTAGTGCAGCTGGATGGGACAGCAATAACAACAGTTGGAGTGATTAGAAATTTGAGTCTTACCTTGCATGCATGTCCAAATGTCATTGTCTTACAAGATATATCAGTCATAGACCTTCCACCACTCTTTGCCCTTTGCTTGTCAAGAGATTTCACTGCCAAAATTGGGGGATATTTGTCCACTGATTGGTCTCACATGCTATTCAGAACGAGATATGGGACTAAGGCCACAATTAGGTCAGAACCTATTGCAGACTTCCACATTGAGCCCTATACTCCAAGTCATATTAATACCAATTGCTCAGCATTTGATCAAGAAGATCACCTTGGCACTGATGAAGCCGACACTAAGGTTGGAAGTATTCCAGATTTGACTCTTTATGAATGGGCAAGCAAAGTGCATGCTTTTGATCCTTATCAAGAAGTAGAAGAATCAGAGCTAGGGGTCTATTGTATACACGAAGAAAGTTAACCTATTCCTAGCATCACCAAGCCAAACCACAAGGATGACAACGAGGTATGGCAGCTATTTTTTGATGGATCAAGGAGTAGACAAGGCGCAGGAGGTGGAGCCATGCTTATTTCACCTCAAGGAGTAAAGTATTATTCAGCTTTTAGATTTCAATTTGCATGCTCTAATAACACTACTGAATATGAAGCCTTGGTACAAGGGATGCATTGGGAAATCAAGAGAAAGATAAATAACTTGCAAGCTTTTGGGGACAGTGAGCTGATTGTAAATCAGGTCAAGGGACAGCATGCCGCCAAAAATGATCTACTCAGATGATACAAGAATAGGGTGTGGGACCTCATGGAAGATTTTGAGGGCTTTCAGCATCAAATCCATTCCCTAGGAAAGAGAATCAAGCTGCTGACAGGCTTGTGGCAGTAGGGGCAGCCTTTGACATTATAGAAAACATTCAACAAAACAAGGTACAGCCAAACATCCATGTAATTGTGAGGCCTTCAGTGCCGGATAACGATGTCAGTTGGTAAGTATTTGAGAATGATCAGCAAATCATCCACTTCTTGCAAGAAGAAGCTGAGTTCTCAGCTAAGAATCAAGAGAAGTTGGAAGCAACAATATGGTGACCAGGTGATACAGCTGAGAACTGACAAGCTGCCCAAGGGACTTGTCACCTTGGAGTCAATTTTTAACCCCAATGATCAGTTTAGGAAGGAGAAAGCAAATATTCAGGTCAAGAGGGAAGATTCAGCATCCATCTTGGTAGAAGAGAACAAGCCAATGCAAATTGGAAAGATGACAACTGAACAGGAAAGGTATGAGTTCATACAGCTATGTCAAGAATTCCCTGACGTGCATTTGCTTGGAGCTATGAAGACTTGAAAGGGTTCAATCCCAACTTAGCTCAGCATACAATCGAGTTGGATCCAAATACTAAGCCTGTCAGGCAGAAACAGAGACCAGTCAATCCACACATGGAGCCTCTCATGAGGAAAGGAGCTGGACAAGCTGATTGAGTCACCAATTATATTCCCTATCAAGCACTCAAGTTGGGTTGCCAACCTAGTTCCAGTCAGAAAGAAAATTGGAGAGATCAGGCTATGTGTCGACTTCAGAGATTTGAATAGAGCCTCTCTCAAGGACCATTATCCACTCCCTTCCATGGAGCAAATATTGCAGGTCGTAGCTGGTGCAGAAAGGTTTTCACTACTTGATGGTTACTCAGGCTTCAATCAGATTATGGTAAAGGAGGAAGACCAGTTTAAGACAACCTTCACAACCAAATGGGGCACATATGCTTACAAGAAGATGCCATTTGGACTGTCGAACGCAGGAGCAACATTCCAGCAAGCTATGGATATGGCATTCAAAGGATTGATCAATAAGATAGTGCTGATATACCTAGATGATATCACTGTCTTCTCAAAGAATGCTGCAGACCATCTCTTTCACCTCAGGCAAGTGTTTCAGAGGTGTAGAAAGTTTGGAGTGTCTTTGAATCCTAAGAAGTGTATCTTTCTTGCACATGAAGGGAAACTCCTTGGTCATATTTTTTCAAAGGAGGGATTAGCAATTGATCCAGAAAGGGTTGAAGCCATAAGAGCTCTACCATTGCCAAGTCACAAGAAATCCCTTCAGAGTTTCCTGGGAAGGATAAACTTTGTTCGGAGGTTTGTCCCAAACTTTGCAGCCCTTGTCAAGCCCATCACCAAAATGTTAAGGAAAATCATAGCTTTCAAATGGATGGCAGAAGGCAAGGAGAGTTTTGAAGCAATCAAAGAAGCCATCTCCCAGGCACCCACTCTCATCAACCCAGACTTTTCCAAGGATTTCATCCTCTATGCATTTGGAGGTGATGACACTATTTCTGCCATTCTGGTACAACAGAACAAAGATAATGAGGAGCAGCCGATTGCTTTCTTCAGCCAGAGCCTAAATGACCGCGAGGTGAGGTACTCTTTTATTGAAAAGCATGTGCTTGCAGTAATCAGAAGCTTGAAGAAATTCAAGCATTTAGTCTCAAACAACAAGGTCCAGTTATTGGTCTCACATGCTGGTGTTAAGGACTTCCTCCTCAACAAGGATTTGAATGAGAAAAGGGTAGGATGGATCACCCGTGTCATGGAGTATGACATTGAGATCAAGATCAACAAGCTGGTAAGAGGCAAAGGTTTGTGTGAGCAGCTCGCTTCCAAACAACCAGACAGCCCAGGAGATGAAGAAGACGTTGTCCTGCTGTTACAAGATGATCAAAAATAGGAAAATGATGATGTGTCCACTCCCTGTTGAACTCAGAATATGATACATTTCCTACAGACAGGCATGTGCCCTCTAGAAATGAGCAAAGCAAAAAGAAGATACTTCAGGTTGCAAGCAATTCCATATGCCATCATTGATGGAGTTTTGTTCAAAAAGGACGTGAATGGAGTGCTGTTGAGATGCATTAACACAGGTCAGATCCAAGGGGTATTAAAAGAGTTTCATGATGGACCCAGCTGGTGGCCATTTTTGCACCAAGAGTGACAGCTCTGAAAATCATGAAGGCTGGGTTATTATTGGCCTAAAATCTTCAGTGATTGCTATGCATGGATCAAGAGATGTAAGAATTGTGCATTCTTCATAGGAAAAGAGAGACTCTCTGCCCTTCCATTGCATCCAATTACAGTAGATCAGCCATTCATGCAGTGGGGTTTGGACTTCATTGGAGTCATCAATCCCAATTCGAGCCAATGGCACAAATGGATTCTGACAGCCACAGACTACTTCACCAGGTGAACAGAAGTAGTGGCACTCAAAGAGGCGAATGAGTCTAGCATCTTGGACTTTTATGAAGGGATAATTACCAGATTTGGTGTACCTGCTACAATAGTCTCTCATAATGCATTGGCATTCATCGGATCTAAAGTGACTGAGTGGGCTGTCAAGAACGGGATTTACCTGAGCACTTCATCAAATTATTACCCTCAAGGTAATGGCTAGGCCGAGTCTACAAACAAAAACTTGCTGAGGATCATTAGGAGGACTCTTGATGAGAATCAGAGGGCTTGGCATACCAAACTGAAGTCAGCCTTATGGGCTGATAGGATAACTCCCAAAAGATCCACAGGTAACTCTCCATTTTGGCTCGTCTACGGAAGAGAGGCAATCTTGCCCATGTCACTTGAGTTGCCAACGTTGGAACTCATGAAACAGCTGGAGTTACTAGAGTTTGAGCCCATGGAGGTGAGGTATGCAGAGTTGATGGAGCTGCAAGAGATCAGAGATCAGGCATCCCAAGCAATGGAAAAGGATCAAGCTTTGATCGAAAAGACCTTTGATAGGAAGGCCAAAGATAGATCTTTTCAAGCAGGAGATCTAGTGCTGAAATGGGATGTGGACAGAGAAAAACCAGGAAGGCATTCAAAATTTGATGCCATTTGGAGTGGCCCATACATGGTCACAAAATGCAAGAGCAACAATGCTTTCCAATTAGCCTCATTGGATGGTGAAGAACTACAGATTCCAGTAAATGGAATCTATCTCAAGCGTTGCTTCTAGAGGGAGGTTCACTACACCTGTAGATATTAGATTAGATTTTCTTTCCTCCAAGTGCTTGTGCACAATGTTTTGCTGTAGGTTAGTTTTGTTTTCCCTAAGTGCCTTGGCACAGCTTGCTGTCCATGGAGATGTTTAGCATGTCTTTGCTTTCATCAGGTCACATTCCATCTTCCCCCTCACACATTCTGAGTCAGTTTGGATTCTAATAGAATATTTGATGACTCCATGCCCAATGGATTGCTTCAGACAACTAGTCTTTCCATCTAGCAGGTAGATGATCCCGCTGAGTCACCAAAATTGTTATCCAATATTCACCCCCTAGGGTAAATTTTGATAACATGCATCAGAAGATTCAAATCCCAAGCAAATTGATTGATTCAGAGCAAAATCAGGTTTCTAGGGTCCCTTCAGGTATTTTTCTAACTCCCCTGGCCGAAGAAACAAGGAGCAAGCTCTGAGAAAATGCAAAAAGGGTTGCAGAAAGGCAAATAGGCTGATCCAGGAAAAAGTGTGAAAATTGGCTAAGTCCTGCTCAAGGTAGCATTTGGGAGAAGTGGGACAAAAAGGCACAGATCGGCCGAAAAGCCTCTAGGCGGCCCAAATTGCATTCGGGACAATCGGGCTAGAAGTACGCGGCGGGCACAAAAAGCCGATCCGGCCGAAAGAGGAAGAAAAATTGGCTAAGTGTTGCTCGGGACGTTCGGGACAAAAGGGCCCGAACCGGCCGGTTCGGCCAAAATGAGCACAGGCAGCCCAAAAGAAAATGGGACAAATGGGACGATAGTACGCGGCGGGTGCAAAATGCCGGTTCGACCGAGAGAAAATCGAGTAACTGCTGCAACAGCTTGGGACAAGCGGGCCGGAAAGGCGCGAACCGGCCGGTTCGGCTGAAATGAGCACAGGCAGCCCAAAAGCAATTGGGACGTCTGGGACAAAAGGACGCGAAGGGTGCGAAAAAGCCGGCAGGGCCGAGAACCATTCAGAAGCCGCCACGTGTCTCAGGGAAAAAGGGTAAAAAAGGTCAAAGGGCAAGTTTTAAAAAGGTCAGCCCGAACCAATGAAATAGCGCCACGTGTCCAGCTAAGGGCCCCACAAGCAAATTTCAAAATGAAAGCCCGTGAAAGATGGAGGAGAGAGAATTGCTCATCCAATCAGCACGTGCCACGTGTCGCCCAGGTGGCAGAGCGCAGGAAAGGATTTCAAAACACGTTTTCGCCTGTTTTGTGCCCTAGATCTTCAGATCGCCATAACTTTTGATCCAGAGCTCGGATTTGCATGTTCTTTACATCAACGGAAAGCTGGTGAAATTCTCTACATGATTTTGGGGTCAATCTTGTGCTTTGGAGTAGTCTAGAGGGAGGAAAATTGAGAAACGGCTTTGACGCGTATTCATGTCCAGAAATGACATTCCAGCGACCAGAGTTAATGCAGAATGGGTCACATTCTCCTGTAATCCAGTCAAAATGATAGGGTGTGGGTTTGTAAGGTCCTCCATGCCATTTTAATACACCTGCAGTCAAGAAAGAATGGGCTCCCATGCCTTTGTACGTCTCCTGTTCCCTGGGTTCGACCCTTGCATTTTAAAAGCCAGTTTTGGGCTCATTTCAAAGGGGGGGAACATTTTTGGGCATAGCAGACTTCTTCTTTCACCTTCTTCAAGGGATTGATCAAGTATCAGACGTCTCCAATGATTGTAACAGTTTTCTTTACCTCTCTGAGGGTGTAATGCGTATTTTGATATTAAATTGACAATGCAAGCTCTGTGAATGGGTTTCAATCCTCTGTTTGTATTATTTGCTTGATTTCAGATGCTAAATTATACATTATCAGTCTGTGTATGTTCTTATGTTGTGAACCTCGGTCTGTGTCTATTTACATGACTAATATGTTTCACCACTCCTTTTGGTGCATCACCATCTTTAGTTAGTTTCAATTTTGCACTTCTACCCCTGTCTCCTTGCAAGTTAGAATAGGATTAGGATCTAAACCTCTGTAGTTTTGTAAAATATATATCTAAATCAGAGGAGTTTGAGGAACCAGCCTCTAATCTGGAGATTCCTCTCTCAGTTTCCAAGTCCCACACTTGGAGAGAGGTTTCCATGTTGTGCAATTACACTGGATGCAAGAGTGATCAACCTAGAAATCTGATCAGCGTCCAGGGGTGCTGTAATTTTACACTAACAGTAAACCCATAAACCTTTAGCCCTAAACCAAAAACCCTAAACCCTAAATCCTAATCCCTAAACTATAATCCCTTAGCTCTAAACCATAAACCCTGATACCTAAACCCTAACCCCTAACCCCTAAACCCCAAACCATGAGAACTAAACCCTAAATGTTAAACCATAAATATTAAACCCTAAACAGTAAAACAATAAAAATAAATCCAAAACCCTAAACTCAAAACCCTACACCATAAACCCTAAACCCTAAACCCTAAAAAATAAAACTTGGATCATAAACCCATTAAACTCGAAAGCCTAAACCCTAAACTGTAATCCCGTAGCCCTAAACCTTAAACCCTGAGACTTAAACCCTAAAATCTAAACCCTAAATCCTAAACCCTGAGCACTAAACCTTAAACCCTACATATTAAACCCTAAACCATAAACCATAAATGCTAAACCCTAAAACCTAAACTCAAAACCCTAAACCCTAAACAATGAACCCTAAAAACAAAACATTTAATCATAAACACCATAAACCCTAAACCCTAAACCCTAAGCCGTAAGCACTCAACCCTAAACTATAATCCCTTAGCCCTAACCCTAAACCCTAAACTCTAAACCTTGAGCACTAAACCCTAAAACCAAAACCATAAATATTAAACCCTAAATTGTAAACCATAAACCATAAACCATAAATCCTAAACCCTAAATCATAAATTAAAACCCTAAAATCTAAACCCTAAAATCTAAAAACTAAACCCTAAAAACTAAACCTTGAATCGTAAACCCCATAAACCCTAAACCCTAAACGCTAAACCCTAAACCCTAAGCCCTAAACTATAATTCCTTAGAGCTAAACTTTAAACCTTGAGGCCTAAACCCTAAACTTTAAACCCTAAAACCTAAGCCTTGAGTAGCAAACTCTAAACCCTAAACCCTAACTATTAAACCCTAAACCGTAAACTATAAACCATAAATCCTAAACCCTAGACCCTAAACTCAAAACCCTAAACGCTAAACGCTAAACTCTAAACCTTAAATAGTAAAAACTAAACCTTGAATCGTAAACCCCATAAAACCTAAACATTTAGTCTTAAACCATAAACCCTAAACCTTAAACCTTAAAACCTAAACCCTAAACCCTTAACCCTAAACTGTAATCCCTTAGCCCTAAAGCTTAAACCCTTAGACCTTAACCCTAACCTGAAACCCTAAACCCTAAACATGAAACCCTAAATCCTAAGCACTAAACCCTAACCCCTAAACCCTAAATATTAAACATTAAACTGTAAACCATAAACCATAAATCTTAAACCCTAAACCCTAAAATCAAAACCCTAAACCCTATACCCTAAACCCTAAACCCTAAACCTTACACCCTAAGCCCTAAACTATAATCACTTATCCCAAAACCTTAAACCCTTTGACCTAGATAATAAACCCTACACCATAAACCCTAAACGCTAAACCCTAAACTAAAAGAACTAAACTTTGAATCATAAACCCCATATACCATAAACCCTAAACCCTAAATCCTAAACCATAAGCCCTAAACTGTAATCCCTTATCCATAAACCTTAAACCCTAAGACCTAAAACCTAAATCATAAACCCTAAACCATAAACCCTAAACCCTAAATATTAAACCCTAAACTGTAAACCAAAAATCATAAATCCTAAAACCTAAACCCTAAACTTAAAACCTTAAACACTAAACCCTAAATCCTAAGTCTTAAACTGTAATCCCTTGGCCCTAAACCTTAAACCTTAAAACTTAAACCCTAAACATTTAGCCCTAAACCATAAACCCTAAACCCTAAAACCTAAACCCTAAACACTAAACTATAATCCCTTAGACCTAAACCTTAAACCCTAAGACTTAAATGCTAAACCCTAAACCCTGATCATAAAACCCTAAACCCTAAACCCAAAACTCAAAACCCTAAAACCTAAACCCTAATAACTAAATGTTGATTCGTAAACCCCCTAAAACCTAAACCTCTAGACCTAAACCTTCAACCCTAAACTATAAACCTTCAACCCTAAGCCCTAAACTATAATCCCTTAATTGTAAACATTAAATCCTAAGATTTAAACCCTAAAGCATAAACCCTAAACCCTAAACCCTATAATCCCTAAACCCTATATCCTAAGTCTTAAACTATAATCCCTTAGCCCTAAACCTTAAACCCTGAGACCTAGACCATAAAAATTTAACCCTAAACCCTAAACCCTAAACCGTAAACTATAAATAGTAAACCATAAATCCTAAACCATAAACCCTAAAACATAAACACTAAACCCTAATCCCTAAATTGTAATCCCTTAGTCCTAAACCTTAAACCCTGAAATGAAAACCCTAAACCCTAAATATTAAACTTGAAACCATAAACCCTAAAAATTTATCCCTAAAACATAAACCATAAACCCTAGACCCTAAAACATAAACCCTAAGCTCTAAACTATAATCTGTTCACCCTAAACCTTAAATCCTAAGACCTAAACCTTAAACCCTAAACCCTAAACCTTTAATATTTAATCCAAAACCATAAACCATAAATCCTAAACCTTGAACCCTAAACTCCAAACCTTAAAGCCTAAAACAAAAACCCTAAAACCTAACAACTAAATGTTGATTCATAAACCCCAAAAAACAAAAACCTTTAGACCTAAACCCTAAACCCTAAGCCCTAAGTTATAATAACTTAGCCGTAAACCTTAAACTCTAAGATCTAAAGCCTAAAGCCTAAACCATAAAACCTAAACCCTAAACCCTGAACCCTACATCCTGAGCACTAAACCCTAAACCCTAAAATCTAAATATTAAATACTAAACCGTAAACCATAAACCATAAATATTAAACCCTAAACCCTAAACTCAAAACCTAAAATCCTAAACCCTAAACCCTAAACCTTAAACACTAAACCATAAACCATAACAACTGAACCTTAAATCATAAACCCCATAAACCCTAAACCATTAACCCAAAACCCAAAACCATAAACCATAAACCCTAAACCCTAAACTCTAAACCCTTAGCCCTAAACCTTATAAATTGAGAATTAAACCCTGAACCTAAATCCTAAACCCTAAATTTTAAAACATAAACTATAAATCCTAAACACTAAACCCTAAACTCGAAACCCTAACCCTAAATTGTAAAACATAAACCATAAACCCTAAACCCTGAATCTTAAACCCTAAACCATAAAAAATAAACCTCAAATTATAAAGCCCATAAACCCTAAACCCTAAACTCTAAACCCTAAGCCCTTAACTGTAATCCCTTAGCCCTAAACCTTAAACCTTGAGACCTAAACCATAAAAACTAAACCCTAAATCCTAAACCTTAAACCCTAAACCCTAAATATTAGACCCTAAAAAGTAAACCATAAACCATAAATCCTAAACCCTAAACCCTAAACTCGAAACCGTAAACCCTAAATTCTAAAAACTAAACCTTGAATCATAAACCCCATAAACACTAAACCTTTAGTCCTAATCCATAAACCCTAAACCCTATACCCTATACCCTAAGTAAACCCTAAACCCTAAATATAAGACTCTAAAATGTAAACCATAAACCATAAATCCTAAACCCTAAACCCTAAAAACTAAACCTTGAATTGTTAACCCCATAAACCCTAAACATTTAGTCCTAAACCATAAACCATATAACCTAAACATTTAGTCCTAAACCATAAACCATATAACCTAAATCCTAGACAATAAACCCTAACCCCTAAACTGTAATCCCTTAGCCCTAAACCTTAAAACCTTAGAGACCTAAATCCTGAGACCTAAACCCTAAACATAAAATATTAACCCCTAAATGATAAACCATAAACCATTATTCCTTAACCCTAAACCCTAAACCCTAAATAATAAGCCTTGAATCATAAACCCCATAAACCCTAAACCTTTAGCCCTAAACCATAATCCCTAAACCATAAACCCTAAACCCTAAGCCCTAAACTATAATCCCTAAACCTTAAACCCTAAGACCTAAATGCTAAACCCCAAACCCTAAACCCTAAACCCTGAGCACTAAAACCTAAACCCTAAACCCTAAATATTAAACCCTAAAACGTAAACTAAAACAATAAATCCTAAACCCTAAACCCTAAACTCGAAACATAAACCCTAAACCCTAAACCCTAAACCCTAAACCCTAAATCCTAAATACTAAACCTTGAATCATAAACACCATAAAATCTAAACTTTTCTCCCTAAAGCATAAACCTACAACCTAAACCCTAAATCCTAAATCCTAAGCCTTAAACTATAATCCCTTATCCCTAAACCTTAAACCCTGAGACCTAAACCCAAAACCCAAAACCATAAACCATAAACCATAAAACTTAAACCATAAATTCAAAACCCTAAATCATAAACCCTAAACCCTAAAAACTAAACCCTTAATTGTAAACCCTAAAAACCATAAACCTTTATCCCTAAACCCTAAACCCTAAACCCTAAAAACTAAAACTTAAATCGTAAACCCCATAAACCCTAAACATTTATCCCTAAACCATAAACCATAAACCAAATCACAAAACCCTAAAGCATAAACCCTAAACTATAATCCATTAGTCCTAAACCTTAAACCCTGATACCTAAACCCTAAACCCTAAACCATGAGCACTAAACCCTAAACTCTATACCATAAATATTAAAATTAAAACCCTAAACCCTAAAACCTAAACCCTAAAAACAAAACCTTAAATCATAAACCCCATAGACCCTAAACCGTAAACTCTATACCTTATACCCTATACCCTAAACCTTAAACCCTAAACCCTAAACACTAAGCCCTAAAATCTAATCCCTTAGCCTAAACCCTAAACCTTTACCCCAAAAAAATAAACACTAAACTCTAAAACCTAAGCCCTAAACTGTAATCCCTTAGACCTAATACTTAAACCCTAAACCCTAAACCCTAAACCCTGAGCACTAAACCCTAAAATCTAAATATTAAAACCTAAACCTAAAACCCTAATCCCAATACCATAAATCCCTAAACCCTAAACCCTAGTGCATAATCCCTAAACCCTAAGCCCTCAATTATAATCCCTTAGCCCTAAACCTTTAACCATGAGACCTAAACGGTAAACCCTGAACCCTAAACCCTCTACCCTATACCCTAAACCCTAAACATTACACCCTAAACCATAAACCATAAACCAGAAATCCTAAGCCCTAAATCATATACCCTAAGTCCTAAACTCTAATTCCTGAGGCCTACAACTTAAACCCTAAGACCTAAACCCTAAACCCTAAAACCTAAAACCTAAACTTGAAACCCTAAACCCTATACCTTACACCCTATAAACTAAACCTTGAATCATAAACCCCATAAATCCTAAACCTTTAGCTCTAAACCGTAAACCCTAAACCCTAGACCCTCATCCCTAAACCCTAAATCCTAAGCTTTAAAATGTAATTCATTAGGCCTAAACCTTAAACACTCGACCTAAAACCTAAACCCTAAACCGTCAACCGTAAACAATAAACCATAAATCCTAAACTCTAAACCCTAAAGTAAAAACCCTAAACCCTAAACCCTAAACTCTAAACTTTTAGACCTAAACACTAAACCCTAAACCCTAAGCACTACACCCTAAACCCTAATCCCTAAATATTAAACCCTAAACCATGTTCCATAAACCATAAATCCTAAACCCTAAACTCTAAACATGAAACTCTAAACTCTAAACCCTAAACCCTAGAACCTAAACCTTGAATCGTAAACCCCATAAACCCTAAACCTTTAGCCCTTAATGCTAAACCCTAAACTGTAAACCTTAAAACCTAAATGCTAAGCCCTAAACTATAATACCTTGGCCCTAAAAAATAAAACCTGAGACCTAAACCCTGAACCTTAAACCCTAAACCCTAAACCCTAAACCCTAAACACTTAACCATGAGCTCTAATCCCTAAACCTTAAACCTAAAATATTGAACCCAAAACCATAAACCATAAACCATAAATCCTAAACCCTAAACAATAAACTTAAAACCCTAAACCCTAAACCCTAAAAAGTAAATCTTGAATCATAAACCCCATAAATACTAAACCTTTATCCCTAAACCAAAAAACCTAAACACTAAACCCTAAACTATAATCCCTTAGCACTAAACCTTAAACCATGAGATCTAAACCCTAAACCCTAATCTCTAAGCACTAAAGCGTAAACCCTAAACCCTAAATATTAAACCCTAAATCGTAAACCATAAAACAAAAATCCTAAACCCTTCCCCCTAAACTTGAAACCCTAAACCCTAAACACTAAAACCTAAAAACTAAACCTTGAATCGTAAATCCCTTAAACCCTAAACCATAAATCCTAAAGACTAAACCCTAAACCCTAAAGCATAAACCCTAAGCCCTTCATTATAATATCTTAGCCCTAAACCTTAAACCCTGAGACCTCAACCCTGAACCCAAACTAGAAACCCTAAACTATAAACCCTAAACCCTAAAACCTTAACCGTTAACCCTAAAACCTTAACCCTTAACCCTAAACCCTAAGCCCTAAACTGTAAGCCATAAACAATAAATCCTAAACCCTAAACCTTAAACTTCAAACCATAAACCCTAAACCCTAACCCCTAATTCTTAAAAATAAAACCTTAAATTTTAAACCACATAAAACCTAAACCTTTAGTCCTAAAACATAAAACCTAAACCCTAAACCCTAAGCTCTAAGCCCTAAACTAAAATTACTTAGCCCTAAACCTTAAACCCTGATACCTAAACCATAAACCCTAAACCCTAAACCCAAAAACCTAGACCCTAAAACGTAAACCCTAAGCCCTAAAATGTAGTCTATCTTAAACCTTAAGACGCAAACCCTAAAACCTAAACCCTAAACCTTAAAAACTAAACCTTTAGCCCTAAACCATAAACGTTAAACCCTAAAACCTAAACTATAATCTCTTCTCCCTAAACCTTAAACCCTGAGACCTAAACTCTAAACCCTAAAAAACTAAACCCTAAACCCTAAAACCTAAAACCTAAAAAATAAACCTTGAATTATAAACCCCATAACCCTAAACCTTAAACCCTAAGACATAAACCATAAACCATAAACCCTAAATCCTAAACCCTTTAACACTAAACCCTAAACCCTAAACCCTAAATATTAAACCCTAAACAACAAACAATAAACCATTAATCCTAAACCATAAACTCAAAACATTAAACCCTAAACCCTAAACCCTAAAAACTAAACCTTGAATCGTAAACCCCATAAACCCTAAACCTTTAGCCCTAAACCATAAACCCTAAACCCTAAACACTAATCCCTTCACTGTAATCCCTTAGCCCTAAACCTTAAATCCTGAGAACTAATCCCTGAACGGAAACCGTAAACCATAAACCCTAAAGCCTAAACAATAAACCATAAATCCTAAACCCTAAACCCTAAACTCAAAATGCTAAACCTTAAACCCTAAACCCTAAATAATAAAAGTTAAACCTTGAATCGTAAATCCCATCAACCTTAAACCTTTAGCCCTAAACCCTAAACAATAATCCCTTAGCCCTAAACGTTAAACCTTGAGACATAAGCCCTAAACCCTACATCCTAAAACCTAAACCCTAAACCCTAAACCCTAATCCATAAACCCTAAACAATAAACCCTAAAACCTAAGCCCTATACTATAATCCCTTAGCCTTAAAAGTTAAACCCTACATCCTATACCCTAAACACAAAACCCTAAACCCTAAACCATAAAACATAAACCATAAACCATAAATCCTAAACCCTAAAATGTAAACCATAAACCATAAATCCTAAACCCTAAACCCTAAACCCTAAACTCGAAACTCTAAACCTTAAACCCTGAACCCTAAACCATAAAAGTTAAACCTTAAATTGTAAACCCCATAAACCCTAAATCTTTGGCCCTATACCATAAACCCTAAAACGTAAACCCTAAGCCCTAAAATATAATCCCTTAGCCCTAAGCCTTAAAACTTGAGACCTAAACCCTAAAACATACATCCTAAACCCTAAACCCTAAACCCTAAAGTGTAAACCCTAAAAACTAATACCTAAACCCTAAAACCTAAACCTTAATCCCTAAACCCTATATATTAAACCCTAAACCGTAAACCATAAACCATAAATCCTAAAACCTAAACCCTTGAATTCAAAACTCTAAACCCTAAACCCTAAAAATTAAACCTTGAATCATAAACCTTATAAACCATAAACCATAAAACCTAAACCCTAAACTGTAATCCACCTTAAACTGTGAGACCTAAAACCTAAACCCTAAACCATAAAAAACTACACCTTTAGCCCTAAACAATAAACCCTAAACCCCAAATCCTTAGCCCTAATCACTAAAATGTAATCCCTTAGCCCTAAACCTTAAACCCTGAGACCTAAACCCTAAAACCTAAACCCTTAGAACTAAACCCTAAACCCTAAACCCTAAATATTAAACCCTAAACCATAAACCATAAACCATAAATCCTAAACCCTAAACATTAAACCCTAAACCCTAAACCTTAAATCATAAACCCCATAATCCCTAAACCTTTAGCCCTAAAAATTAAACCATGAGACCTAAAAACTAAACGCTGAACCATAAGCACTAAACCCTAAACTCTATAAAATAAATATTAAACCCTAAATCATAAACAATAAACCATAAACCCTAATCCCTAAACCCTGAACTAAACCCCTAAACCCTAAAAACTAAACATTGAATCATAAACCCCATTAACCCTAAACCTTTAGCCCTAACGCATATACCCTAAACCCTAAACCATAAACCCTAAAACGCAAACCCTAAACTTTAATCCCTTCATCCTAAACATTAAACCCTAAACCCTAAACTTGAAATAATAAACCTTAAACCCTAAACCATAAATCCTAACACCTAAATATTAAACTGTAAACCATAAACATAAATGATAAACCCTAAAATAAAAACCCTAAACCCTAAACTCTAAACCATAAACCCTAAACTATAAATCCTAAACCCTAAACCCTAAAAACTAAACTTTGAATCATAAACCCATAAACCTTTAGCCCTAAATACTAAACCCTACACCCTAAACCCTAAAACCTAAGTCCTAACCTGTAATCCCTTAGGCCTAAACTTCAAACCCTGAGACTTAAACCCTAAACCCTAATCCCTAATCCTTAAACCCCAAACCCAGAGCAATAAATACTAAAATCTAAACCCTAAATATTAAACCCTAAACTATAAACCAAAAAGCATATATCTTAAACCCTAAACCCTAAAACCCTAAACCTAAAAAACTAAACTCTAAACCCTAAGCCCTAAACTATAATCCCTTAGCCATAAACCTTAAACCCTAAGTCCTAAACCCTAAAAAAAACCCTAAACCCTGAGCACTAAATCCTAAACCCTAAACCATAAACCCTAACTATTAAACCCTAAATTATAAACCATAAACCATAAACCATAAACCATAAACCCTAAGCCCTAAATTATAATCCCATTTCCCTAAACCTTAAATCCTCATACCTAAACCAAAACCCTAAACCATAAAACATAAATCCTAAACCCTAAAACCTAAACCATAAACCCTAAAAACTAAACCTTGAATCGTAAAGCCCATAAACCCTAAACCTTCAGCCCTAAACTATAAACCCTAAACACTAAACCCTAAACAATAAGCACTGAATTGTAATATAGCCTTAAACCTTAAACCCTAAACCATAGACCCTAAACCCTAAACACTAAACCCTAAACCCTAAACCCTAAACCCTAAACCCTAAACCATGAGCACTACACCCTAAACCCTAAACCATAAATCCTAAATCATAAACCCTAAATTCAAAACCCTAAACATAAAAAAATAAACCTTGAATCATAAACCCCATCAACCCTAAATCCTAAACCCTAAACCCTAATCCCTAAACTATAATCCCTTACCCCTAAACCTTAAACCCGAGACTTAACCAGAAACTATAAATACTAAACCATAAACCCCTAACTGAAAACCCTAAACCCTAAAACCTAAACCTGAAACCCTACAAACTAAAAACAAAATCTTGAATTGTAAACTTCATAAACCCTAAACCTTTACCCCTAAACCATAAAATCTAAACCCTAAACCCTAAACCCTAAACCCTAAGCCCAAAATTGTAATCCCTTAGCTCTAAACCTTAAACCTTGAGACCTAAACCATAAACCCTAAACCCTAAACACTAAACCCTAAACCCTAAATCCTAAAGCCCTAAAATGTAATCCCCTAAACTCTAAACCCTAAACCCTAAACCCTAAATCATAACAACTAAACCTAGAATAATAAACCCCATAAACCCTAAAGATTTAGCCCTAAACCATAAACCCTAAAACCTAAACCCTAAGCACTAAACTATAATTAGTTAGCCCTAAACCATAAATCCTGAGACCTAAACCTTAAACCTTAAACTCTAAACCCTAAACCCTAATCAATAAACCCTAAACCCTAAACATTTAATATTAAACCACAAACTGTAAACCATAAACCATAAACCCTAAACCCTAAACCAAATTTATAGCCCTAAACCCTAAACCCTAAACCTAATCCCACAAAACCCTAAACCCTTTAGCCCTAAACCATAAACCCTAAACCCTAAACCCTAAACCCCCAACCCTAAAAACTAAACCTTTTACCCTAAATGTTGATTCGTAAACCCCATAAACCAAAAACCTTTAGACCTAAACCATAAACCCTAAACCCTAAGCCCTAAACTATAATCCCTTAGCCATAAACCTTAAACCCTAAGATCTAAAGCCTACAACCTAAACCTTAAGCCTAAATCCTAAACCCTAAATCCTGAGCACTAAACCCTAAACCCTAAACTCTAAATATTAAATCCAAAAAAATAAACCATAAACCCTAAATCGTAAACAATAAACTATAAACCGTAAACCCTAACCCCTGAACTAAACCCTAAACCCTAATAAACATTGAATCGTAAACCCCATTAACCCTAAACCTTTAGCCCTAATGCATATACCCTAAACCCTAAAACCCAAACCCTAACGTATAATCCCTTTACCCTAAACATTAAACCCTAAACACTAAACTTGAAACAATAAACCTTAAACCCTAAACCCTAAACCCTAACCCCTAAATATTAAACTATAAACCGTAAACATAAATGATAAACCCTAAAATAAAAACCCTAAACCCTAAAATCTAAACCCTAAACCCTAAACCATAAATCCTAAACCCTAAACACTAGAAACTAAACTTTGAATCATAAACCCCGTAAACCTTTAGCCCTAAACACTAAACCCTAGACCCTAAACCCTAAAACCTAAGTCCTAACTTATAATCCCTTAGGCCTAAACTTCAAACACGTAGACTTAAACCCTAAACCCTAATCCCTAATCCCTAAACCCCAAACCCAGAGCAATAAACACTAAACTCTAAACCCTAAATATTAAACCCTAAATTATAAACCAAAAATCATATATCTTAAACCCTAAACCCTAAACCCTAAAACCCTAAACCATAAATCCTAAACCTAAAAAACTAAACCCTAAACCCTAAACCCTAAGCCCTAAACTATAATCCCTTATCCCTAAACCTTAAACCCTAAGTCCTAAACCCTAAACCCTAAACCCTTAAAAATAAACCCTAAACCCTGAGCACTAAACCCTAAAACCTAAATATTAAACACTAAACTATAAACCATAAACCATAAATCATAAACCCTAAACATGAAACCCTAAACCCTAAACCTTGAATCATAAACCCCATAAAACCTAAACCTTTAACCCTAAACAATAAATAATAAACCCTAAACCCCAAGCCCTAAATTATAATCCCATTGCCCTAAACCTTAAATCCTCAGACCTAAACCTAAACCCTAAACCCTCAGCACTAAACCATAAATCATAAACCCTAAACCCTAAACCCTAAAAACTAAACCTTGAATCATAAACCCCATAAACCCTAAACCTTTAGCCCTAAAATATAAACCCTAAACACTAAGCCCTAAACAATAAGCACTGAACTATAATAGAGCCTTAAACCTTAAACCCTAAACCATAGACCCTAAACCCTAAACACTAAGCCCCTAAACCCTAACCCATAAACCCTAAATACTAAACCCTAAACCCTAAACACTAAACCATGAGCACTACACCCTAAACCCTAAACCCTAAATATTAAACCCTAAACTATAAACCATAAACCATAAATCCTAAATCATAAACCCTAAATTCAAAACCCTAAACCCAAAATCCTAAACATCAAAAAATAAACCTTCAATAATAAACCCCATCAACCCTAAAC
The DNA here is from genome assembly GCA_019776745.2 of Taxus chinensis. Classification (NCBI taxonomy): domain Eukaryota; kingdom Viridiplantae; phylum Streptophyta; class Pinopsida; order Cupressales; family Taxaceae; genus Taxus; species Taxus chinensis. Next base: position 486,866,792 of record CM034149.1, on the reverse strand, counting down.
ATTTAGCCCTAAACCCTAAACCCTCAACCCTAAGCCCTAAACTATAATCCCTTAGCCCTAAACCTTAAAACCTGAGACTTAACCATAAACCATAAATCCTAAACCATAAACCCCTACCTCAAAACCCTAAACCCTAAAACCTAAACCCTAAACCCTACACACTAAAAACAAAACCTTGAATTTTAAACCCCATAAACCCTAAACCTTTACCCCTAAACCATAAACTCTAAACTCTAAACCCTAAACCCTAAACCTTAAGCCCAAAACTATAATCCCTTAGCCCTAAACCTTAAACCTTGAGACCTAAACCATAAACCCTAAACCCTAAACCCTAAATACTGAATCCCTAAAATGTAATCCCCTAAACTCTAAACCCTAAACCCTAAACCCTAAACCATAAACCATAAAAACTAAACCTTGAATAACAAAGCCCATAAACCCTAAACATTTATCCCTAAACCATAAACCCTAAACCCTAAACCCTAAACCCTAAGCCCTAAACTATAATTAGTTAGCCCTAAACCATAAATCCTAAGACCTAAACCCTAAAAACTTAAACCCTAAACCCTAAACATCTAATATTAAACACAAACCGTAAACCATAAACCATAAATCCCAAACCATAAACTCCAAACCCTAAACCCTAAACCCTAACAACTAAATGTTGATTCATAAACCCCATAAACCCAAAACCTTTAGACCTAAACATTAAAAATAAACCCTAAACCCTAAGCCCTAAGCATTAATCCCTTAGCCATAAACCTTAAACCTTAATATCTAAAGCCTAAAGCCTAAAACATTAATCCTAAATCCTAAACCCTAAACCCTAAATCCTTAGCACTAAACCCTAAACCCTAAACTCTAAATATTAAATACTAAACCCTAAACTATAAACCATAAATCTTAAACCCTAAACCCTAAACTCGAAACCCTAAATCCTAAACCCTAAACCCTAAACACTAAACCATAAACCATAAAAACTAAACCTTAAATCATAAACCCCGTAAACTCTAAACCCTAAAACCTAAATGCTCAACCAAAAACCCTAAACCATAAACCCTAAACCCTAAACTCTAATCCCTTAGCCGTAAACCTTAAACATTGAGACCTAAACCATGAACCTAAACCCTAAACCCTAAATTGTAAAACATAAACCATAAATCCTAAACCCTAAAATTAAAACACTAAACCCTAAACCCTCAACCTTAAACTTTAAAACATAAACCATAAATCTAAAACCATAAACCCTAAACTCAATACCCTAAACCCTAAACCCAAAACCCTAAAAACTAAACCTTGAATTGTAAACCCCATAAACCCTAAACCTTTAGCCCTAAACCATAAACCCCAAACTCTAAACACTAAACCCTAAGCCCTTAACTATAATCCCTTAGCCCTATACCTTAAACCCTAAGACCTAAACCCTAAACCCTAAACCATAAAACCTAAACCTTAAACCCTAAACCCTAAGTAATTAACCCTAAAACTTAAACCCTAAATAATAGACCCTAAATAGTAAACCATAAACCATAAATCTTAAACCCTAAACTCTAAATCCTAAACCCTAAATTCTAAAAACTAAACCTAGAATCGTAAACCCCATAAACCCTAAACCTTTAGTCCTAATCCATAAACCCTAAACCCTAAACCCTATACCCTTTGCCCTAACCAATTAACCCTAAACCCTAAATATAAGACCCTAAACCTTAAACCATAAACCATAAATCCTAAACTCGAAACCCTAAACCCTAAACCCTGAAAACTAAACCTTGAATCCTTAACCCCATAAACCCTAAACGTTTACTCCTAAACCTTAAACCATACACCCTAAACAGTAAACCCTAAATCCTAAGCCCTAAACTTTAATCCCTTAGCCCTAAACCTTAAAACCTTAGAGACCTTAACCCTGTGACCTAAACCCTAAATCCTAAACACTGAGAACTAAACCTTAAACTCTAAACCATAAATATTAAACCCTAAACTATAAACCATAAACCATTATTCCTTAACCCTAACCCTAAACTCAAAATCCTAAAAACTAAACCCTAAACCCTAAATTGTAAACCATAAACCCTAAACAATAATCCTTGAATTGTAAAGCCCATAAACCCTTAACCTTTATCCATAAACCATAATCCCTAAGCCCTAAACTATAATCGTTAAATCTTAAACCCTGAGACCTAAACCCTAAACCCTAAATCCTGAGCACTAAAATGTAAACCCTAAACCCTAAATATTATACCCTCAAACGTAAACTATAAACATAAATCCTAAACCCTAAACCTGAAACCTTAAAACCTAAACCCTAAACCCTAAAAAATAAACCTTGAATCGTAAACCCCATAAACCCTAAACCTTTATAACTAAACCATAAACCCTAAACCCTAAACCCTAAACCCTAAATCCTAAGACCTAAACTATAATCCCTTAGCCATAAACCTTAAACCCTGAGACATAAACAAAAAACCCTAAACCATAAACCATAAATCCTAAACCCTAAATTCAAAACCCTAAATCATAAACCCTAAACCCTAAACCCCAAAAACGAAACCTTGAATCGTAAACCCCATAAAACCTAAACCTTTATCCCTAAAACCTAAACCCTAAAAAATAAACATTGAATCATAAACCCCATAAACCCTAAACCTTTATCCCTAAACCATAAACCATAAACCAAAACCCTAAACCCTAAACTATAATCCCTTAGTCCTAAACCTTAAACCTTGAGACCTAAACCCTAAACCATGAGCACTAAACCCTAAACCCTATACCATAAATATTAAACTTAAAACCCTAAACCCTAAACCCTAAAAACTAAACCTTAAATCATAAACCCCATAGACCCTAAACCTTTAGCAATAACCATAAACCCTAAACCCTATACCATAAACCCTAAACCTTAAAAACTAAACCCTAAACACTAAGCCCTAAAATGTAATCCCTTAGCCTAAACACTAAACCTTTAGCCCTAAACAATAAACCCTAAACCATAATACTTAAATCATAAGAACTAAACCCTAAACACTGAGCACTAAACCCTAAAACCTAAATATTAAAACCTAAACCCTAAACCGTAAACCCTATACCCTAAACCCTAAACCCTAAACCTTAAACCCTAAACCCTAAACCCTAAACCCTAAACCCTAAACACTAAGCCCTAAAATCTAATCCCTTAGCCTAAACCCTAAACCTTTATCCCAAAAAAATAAATGCTAAACCCTAAAACCTAAGCCCTAAACTGTAATCCCTTAGCCCTAATACTTAGACCCTAAACTCTAAACCCTAAACCCTAAGCACTAAACCCTAAAATCTAAATATTAAAACCTAAACCCAAAACCCTACCCACTAAACCATAAATCTCTAAACCCTAAACCCTAAACCCTAGTCCATAATCCCTAAACCCTAAGCCCTAAACTGTAATCCCTTAGCCCTAAACCTTAAACCCTGAGACCTAAATGGTAAACCCTAAACATTACACCCTAATCTGTAAACCATAAACCATAAATCCTAAGCCCTAAAGCCTATACCCTACGTCCTAAAATCTAATCCCTTAGGCCTAAAACTTAAACCCTAAGACCTAAACCCTAAACCCTAAAACCTAAACTCAAAACCCTAAACCCTAACCCTATAAACTAAACCTTGAATCATAAACCCCATAAACCCTAAACCTTTAGCCCTAAACTGTAAACCCTAAACCCTAGACCCTAATCCCTAAACCCTAAATCCTAAGCCTTAAACTATAATCCATTAGGCCTAAACCTTAAACACTCAACCTAAAACCTAAACCCTAAACCGTAAACCATAAACACTAAACCATAAATCCTAAACTCTAAACCCTAAAGTAAAAAAACCTAAACCCTAAACCCTAAACTCTAAACCCAAAACTTTTAGCCCTAAACCATAAACCCTAAAATCTAAACCCTAAGTACTACACCCTAAACCCTAATCCCTAAATATTAAACCCTAAACCATATTCCATAAACCATAAATCCTAAACCCTAAAATCTAAACATGAAACTCTAAACTCTAAACCCTAAACCCTAAACCCTAAACCCTAAAATCTAAACCTTGAATCGTAAACCCCATAAACCCTAAACCTTTAGCCCTTAAGCTAAACCCTAAACCGTAAACCCTTAACTGTAAACCTTAAAACCTAAACCCTAAGAACTAAACTATAATACCTTAGCCCTAAAAAATAAATCCTCAGACCTAAACCCTAAACCTTAGACAACAAACCCTAAACCCTAAACCCTCAATCATGAGCTCTAAACCCTAAACCTTAAACCTAAAATATTGAACCCAAAACCATAAACCATAAACCATAAATCCTAAACACTAAACAGTAAACTTAAAGCCCTAAACCCTAAACCCTAAACCCTAAAAACTAAACCTTGAATCATAAACCCCATAAATACTAAACCTTTAGCCCTAAACTAAAAACCCTAAACACTAAACCCTAAACTGTAATCCCTTAGCCCTAAACCTTAAACGATGAGACCTAAACCCTAAACCCTAATCTCTAAGCACTAAAGCGTAAACCCTAAACCCTAAATATTAAACCATAAATCGTAAACCATAAAACAAAAATCCTAAACCCTTCCCCCTAAACTCAAAACCTTGAACCCTAAACACTAAAACCTAAAAACTAAACCTTGAATCATAAATCCCATAAACCCTAAAGCATAAACCCTAATCCATTCATTATAATATCTTAACCCTAAACCTTAAACCTTGAGACCTCAACCCTGAACCTAAACTATAAACCCTAAACCCTAAACCCTTAACCCTAAACCCTAAACCCTAAACCCTAAACCCTAAACTGTAAACCATAAACAATAAATCCTAAACCCTAAACCTTAAACTTGAAACCCTAAACCCTAAACCCTAACCCCTAATTCCTAAAAATAAAACCTTGAATTGTAAACCCCATAAAACCTAAACCTTTAGTCCTAAAACATTAAACCTAAACCCTAAACCCTAAGCTCTAAGCCCTAAACTATAATTGCTTAGCCCTAAACCTTAAACCCTGATACCTAAACCCTAAACCCTAAACCCTAAACCCTAAACCCTAAACCCTAAGCCCTAAACTGTAATCCACCTTAAACCTTGAGACGTAAACCCTAAAACCAAAACCCTAAACCTTAGAAACTAAACCTTTAGCCCTAAACCCTAAATGTTAAACCCTAAACACTAAACTATAATCTCTTAGCACTAAACCTTAAACCATGAAACCTAAACTCTAAACCCTAAAAAACTAAACCCTAAACCCTAAACCCTAAAACCTAAAAAATAAACCTTGAATTATAAACCCCATAACCCTAAACCTTTAGCCCTAAACCTTAAACCCTGAGACATAAACCATAAACCATAAACCCTAAATCCTAAACCTTTAGCACTAAACCCTAAATCCCTAAATATTAAACCCTAAACTGTAAACAATAAACAATCAATCCTAAACCATAAACTCAAAACATTAAACCCTAAACCCTAAACCCTAAAAACTAAACCTTGAATCGTAAACCCCATAAACCCTAAACCTTTAGCCCTAAACCATAAACCCTAAACCCTAAACACTAAGCCCTTAATTGTAATCCCTTAGCCCTAAACCTTAAACCCTGAGAACTAATCCCTAAACTGAAATTGTAAACCGTAAACCCTAAACCTTAAACAATAAACCATAAACCACAAATCCTAAACCCTAAACCCTAAACTCAAAATTCTAAACCTTAAACCCTAAACCCTAAACAATAAAGGTTAAACCTTGAATCGTAAATCCCATCAACCTTAAAATTTTATCCCTAAACCCTAAAGAATAATCCCTTAGCCCTAAATGTTAAACCCTGAGACCTAAACCCTAAACCCTACATCCTAAAACCTAAACCCTAAACCCTAAACTCTAATCCATAAACCCTAAACAATAAACCTTAAAACCTAAGCCCTAAACTATAATCCCTTAGCCCTAAAAGTTAAACCCTACATCCTAAACCCTAAACACTAAACCATAAACCATAAATCCTAAACCCTAAAACGTAAACCATAAACCATAAATCCTAAACCCTAAACTTGAAACGCTAAACCTTAAACCCTGAACCCTAAACCATAAAAATTAAACCTTGATTTGTAAACCCCATAAACCCTAAATATTTTTCCCTAACCATAAACCCTAAACCCAAAACCCTAAGCCCTAAATTATAATCCCTTAGCCCTAAGCCTTAAAAACTGAGACCTAAACCCTAAACCCTAAACCCTAAACCCTAAAAAACTAATACCTAAACCCTAAACCCTAAACCCTAATCCATAAACCCTATATATTAAACCCTAAACCATAAACCATAAACCATAAATCCTAAACCCTAAACCCTGAACTCAAAACTCAAAACCCTAAACCCTAAGAAATTAAACCTTGAATCATAAACCCCATAAACCCTAAACCCTAAACTATAATCCACCTTAAACTGTGAGACCTAAAACCTAAACCCTAAACCCTAAAAACCTAAACATTTAGCACTAAACACTAAACCCTAAACCCTAAATCCTTAGCCCTAATTACTAAAATGTAATCCCTTAGCCCTAAACCTTAAACCCTGAGACCTAAACCCTAAACCCTAAACCCAAAACCCTAAATATCAAACCCTAAATCATAAACCATAAACCATAAATCCTAAATCCTAAACTTGAAACCCTAAACAATAAACCCTAAACCTTGAATCATGAACCCCATAATCCCCAAACCTTTAGCTATAAAAATTAAACCATGAGACATAAACCCTAAACCCTAAACCTTAAGCACTAAACCATAAACCCTATACAATAAATATTCAACCCTAAATCATAAACAATAAACCATAAACCCTACACCATAAATCCCTAAACCCTAAACCTTAATCGTAAACCCCATTAACCCTAAACCTTTAGCCCTAATGCATATACCCTAAACCCTAAACCCTAAAACCCAAACTCTAAACTGTAATCCCTTTACCATAAACATTAAACTCTAAACCCTAAACTTGAAACAATAAACCTTAAACCCTAAACCCTAAACCCTAAACCCTAACCCCTAAATATTAAACCCTTAGCCCTAAACCATAAACCCTAAATGATAAACCCTAAAATAAAAACCATAAACCCTAAACTATAAACTATAAACCCTAACCATAAACCATAAATCCTAAACCCTAAACCCTAAAAACTAAATCCTTGAATCATAAACCCCATAAACCTTTAGCCCTAAACACTAAACCCTGAGATCCTAAACCCTAAAACCGTAAGTCCATAAACCATATAATCCCTTAGGCTCTAAACCCTAAGGTCAAAAACTTGAGACCCTAAACCCTAAATCTTAAAATTTTCGCCCTAATCCCTAAACACTAAACCCCAAACCCAAAGCAATAAACACTAAACTCTAAACCCTTAATATTAAACCCTAAAATGTAAACCAAAAAGCATATATCTTAAACCCTAAACCCTAAACAATAAAACCATAAACCGTAAATCCTAAACCTAAAAGAATAAACCCTAAACCCTAAACCATAAGCCCTAAACTATAATCCATTAGAGCTAAACCTTAAACCCAAAGTCCTAAACCCTAAACCCTAAACCCTAAACTATAATACCTTAGCCCTAAACCCTAAACCCTGATCACTAAACCCTAAACCCTAAACCCCATACCCTAAACCCTAAACTATTAGAACCCTAAACCATAAACCATAAACCTATAAATCATTAAACCCTAAACATCGTAAACCCTAAACCCTAAATCTCTTGTGATTTGTAAACCCCATGGTAAAAACAAAGTAATAATACTTTATACCCTATATTTTCTATCCATCAAACCTGTGTAATACCCTAGGCTAACCCATAGCCCTAAACTATAATACCCATTACCTCTAAACCTATAAAATCCTAAGTGTACCTAAACAACTAAACCCGTTTATAACCCTACAGGTACAACTAAAACTCCTATGAATACCATATTGTTGAACCAATAAATCCTTTCAAACCCTAATATTTATAATGTAAACATTAATACCTTGAATTTCGTAACATTCCCCCCCTTAATGTTTACATGGTACAACCTTTAGCCCGTAAACTGATTGTAGCCTGCCACCTCTGTGTGCTCATGATCAACTTCGTAAATGTGCAGCATTGGGCTTGCACAAAACTTGAACATGTGCCAACGCACATTTCTTCCACTGATGGTTTTCTCCGGCTTCTACCAACAACCTTACCAATTGGTTTTACAGGTGTACCAATAACCTTTCACACTTGGTTTTGCAGGATTACCAAAACCCTAACACACTTGGTTTTGCAGGGATTACCCTAAACCCTAAACCATTGAGCACTTACACCCTAAACCCTAAACCCTACATCATGATTGCTACAACCCATTTGATCAATATTATACAATGTCACTACAATCATAGGGAACCCTGTATCAAAAATTGCTAAACCCAAAATGAACAATAAAACATAATGGAAATGGAACCTTGAGATCATGTTCAAACCCCATCATTGTGAACCTTTCACCTATTCAGCCCTAAACCCTGAAACCCTGAAACCCTACTGCCCTACAACTATAACTACAATTCAGCCCTGAAAGAAAACTTACACACACTGATCACCACAACTTCATGCGGCCCCATAAATGGCGACTGACGAGAGGTCGCTGGATGTCCTCCAGTCTCCTGTACACTCCATCCTCTAAACCCTACCTAAAAATTATCTAGAAGAGAAAATCTTCATCACTTTGATGTGCGGTATTTTCTTCCTCTTCATTTTCTCCTTCTTCATCAACAATCATGGTATTATCTTGTAGTTTCCCATCAAGTAAGTCTTGTGCTCTTTTTCTGCAATTGTTAGATATATGACCAGGTTGTTTACAATAGTAGCATGTAAATTGTTTCTTCGGTCCTTTAGAGGTTGAACCGTATTTGGGCATTTTCTTACCAAATGCTTTCTTGTTTTTGTGAAACATTGCAGTCTCCTCTGGTTCAACAACCATAATTCTTTTTTCTTCATCTAACAAAGAAGAAATAAGTTCTTCTAGACTTGGATTTATTTTGCTTAATGTAAAGACCATATTAGAATAACATGAAGGCATGTTATTAATTAATATTGCTTTAGCATCATCATCAGGTACATCTACTTTTATGCCAGCAAGTTGATTACAGATAGATCAAAACTTATTGATATGCTCCACCATGCTCTCACCTTCTTCCATCTTGAGGCCGAACAATCTTTGCTTTAAGGATATTGCTGCACTTCCCATTTCTGATCCAAACAATTTGTTCAATGTCACCCAGATTGTATGAGAGGAATTTTTTAAGTCTATATGATGTAGATAAGCATCTGATAGACCCAATCCGATGATTGCTGTAGCCTTTTGATCTCTGCTATCCCATTTTATTGCTTCATCTGCATTTGTCGGTTTTTTTTCTTTTCCATCAACAATATTCCATAAGTCTTTGTTGATTAGGAATAATTGAGTCCGCACTTGCCAGGTATGAAAATATTTGCCTTCAAAATTTTCAATGTGACTCAACTTATTCATTTTCACACAATATAGACATCGGATTCTACCAAAAATGCATCTGTGAGGCAATTTTTTTTTTTTTGGACTTTTAACTCTAACTCACAATGCATTTTTGACAAGACTCTTGACACCACCTAAAATCACCTATTTTACTTTTACAATTACATGAATTTGACAAAACAACAAGGACTTCATAACATATGATGAATCAACTATGAAATATGACTCTTAGTTACCACTCGACTCGTGATTTTTGACTTGATTTTAAAAAACAACAATTAACTCAACAAGACTACCTTTATACTTTTGAAGACTCCCAAAAAACACAAACTTGATTTACAATAACATTACAAAGACAAAATTACTAGAACACAATGGACCCTAAAATAATAAAAACTTTTTAATTACAAAAGGGACGGCTGGATGTAAGACCAAAATAGTGAAAGCATTCCTCTAGATGATGGTGATGTTGAACGAGGAAATAAAAAGAAAACTATATTGATAACAAAACTTGATCACAAATATTTTTGGACACAACATAGAATAACACAAACTTAATAAACTGTATTATTATATTTACTGTCCCAGTCATTCCTAAAACGAATCACCACCAACCGTTCCTCCTCCGCTAGTATCTCCTCACTCGATCTGCAGAACTCAGAACTTGATACTAGGAACAATGGGAAAACATATGCACCCACCAATCATCAGAATCTTCTTGTGGCAGAAAAAAAACAGACAGAATCCACAGCTACAGGGAACAAAATTGAAGTCCGTGACATCCAAATCCACATAGCAAATTGGACAAGATAGCGGCGCTGGAACAGAAGGAGCAAAGGTGTAGTGATGATTATTATTCCATTCGATTTGTAAATGTCTGCAGTAGAATAGCCGCAAAAATTAGAGGCTGAATTTGATCAAAAAACTCTAAAACCGCGTTCCCTCCAAGCTATGCAATAAAAAATCCTAAACCCTAATGCATGTGTGTTGTTTCAAAATCTGATCCGTATCAGACTCTTACAACCCTAAACCCTAAACCATTAAAAAATCTAAGAAACACTTGTATTCCACTAATAACCCTCAAATCAAATCCCTATGACATCCATAGCCCTCTAGAAAAGCCAAACGCTCTGATACCAAATCTTGTAATTTGGACAGTCGATGGCAAAATGTAAAGTAATAATACTGTATATTATATTTTAAGCCCATCAAACCTATGCAATACCTTAGCCTAATATATAGCCAATATAATAGCCTGAGACTCTTCCTATAAAATATGAAGTGTACCATATAACTTACCCGTTTATAACCCTACAGGTACAACTAAACTCCATGAGCAATATATTGTTTGAAACAATATATTCTTTCAAACCTAATATTTATAATGTAAACATTAATAATTAATTTCCTAACAAAATCCTAAACCCTAAACACTAAACTCAAAACCCTAAACCCTAAATCCTAAACCCTAAAAAATAAACTTCAAATCATAAACCCCATAAACACTAAACCTTTAGCCCTAAATCAAAAACCCTAAACACTCAACCCTAAATCCTAAGTCCTAAACTGTAATCCATTAGCCCTAAACCTTAAACCCTAGAATGAAAACCCTAAACCCTAAATATTAAACCCTAAACCCTATAAACTAAACCTTGAATTATAAACCCCATAAACCCTAAACCTTTAACCCTAGAATGAAAACCCTAAACCCTAAACTCTGAGCCCTAAAATGTAATCCCTTGGCCCCAAACCTTAAACCCTACAACCCTAAAAACTAAACCTTGAATCGTAAACCCCATAAACCCTAAACATTTACCCCTAAAACATAAACCATAAACCTTAAACCCTAAACCATAAACCCTTAATTGTAATCCCTTAGCCCTAAACCTTAAACCCTGAGACCTAAACCCTAAACCCTAAACTCTAAACCTTGAGCACTAAACCCTAAACCCTAAATGTTAAACCCTAAACCATAAAATCAAAACCCTAAACCCTAAACCCTAAATCCTAAATCCTAAACCCTATACCCAAAAAACTAAACCTTGAATCGTAAACCGCATATACCCTAAACCATAAACCATAAACCCCAAACCCCAAACCCTAAAGACTAAAAACTAAACCCTAAACCCTAAACCCTAAGCCCTAAACTATAATCCCTTAGCCATAAACCTTAAACCCTAAGACCTTATCCCTAAACCCTAACCCCTAAACCCTAAACCCTAAACCCTAAGCACTAAACCCTTAATATTAAACCCTAAAACCTAAATATTAGACCCTAAATTCAAAACTTTAAACCTTAAACCCTAAGCCCTAAATTGTAATCCCTTTGCCCTAAACCTTAAACACTGAGACATAAAGGACAAACCCTAAACCCTAAACCCTAAACCCTAAAGAATAAAGCTTAAACACTGAACACTAAACCTTAAACCCTAAACCCTCAATATTAAACCATTAAACGTAGACCATAAACCATAAATTCTAAACACTAAACCCTAAACTTGAAACCCTAAACCCTAAACTATAAACCCTAAACGCTAAATCCTAAACCCTAAACCCTAAACCCAAACAACAATACCTTGAATCATAAACCCCATATACCCTAAACCCTAAACCCTAAACCTTAAACACTAAAACCTAAACCCTAATCCCTAATCCCTAAACTGTAATCCCTTAGCCATAAACCTTAAACCCTAAACCCTAACCACTAAACCCTAAACCATAAAAACTAAACACGAAAAACCTAAACCCTAAATATTAAATCCTAAAACCTAAATATTAAACCATAAAATTAAAACCTTAAACCTTAAATTCTGAGACCTAAACCCTAAACCCTAAACCTTAAAGCCTAAACACTAAACCTTGAGAACTAAACCTTGAACCCTAAATCGTAAACCATAATCCTTAATTCCTAAACCCTACACCCTAAACCCTAAACTCAACCTCGAATCATAAACGCCATAAACCTTTATCCCTGAATCATAAACCCTAAACCCTATACCATAAACCCTAAACCCTAAATTGTAATCATTTAGACTTAAACCTTAAACCCTAAGACCTAAGCCCTAAACCCTAAATTATAAACCCTAAACCTTGAGAACTAAACCCTAAAAACTAAAAACTATTAAACCATAAACCATAAATCATAAACCCTAAACCCTAAAAACTAAACCTTGAATCATAAACCCCATAAAACCTAAAAATTTAGCCTGAAACCATAAACCCTAAACCCTAAGCCCTAAATTATAAACCCTTAACCCTAAACTTAAAACCCTAAACCCTAAATCCTAAAATCTAATCCCTAAAAACTAAACCATGAATCGTAAACCCCATAAACCCTAAACCCTAAGCCCTAAGCCCTAAACCCTAAGCCCTAAGCCCTACACTGTAATCCCATAGCCCTAAACCATAAACCCTAAACCCTAAAGCCTAATCCCTAAACCCTAAACCCTAAAGCCTAATCCCTAAACCCTAAACTGTAAACCCTAAACCCTAAGCCCTAAAATTTAATCCCTTAGCCCTAAACCTTAAAATGTGAGACCTAAACCCTAAACCCTTAACCTTAAACCGTATAAAAACAACCATATATTCTAAACCTTAACCCCTAAACTTTAAACCGTAAACCCTAAACCTTAAAAACTAAACAATCAATTGTAAACCCCATAAAACCTAAACCTTTAGCCCTAAACCATAAACCCTAAACCCTAATCCCTAAACTATAATCTCTTAACCATAAACCTTAAACCTTGAGACCTAAACCATAACCCTAAACCCTATACCCTAAACCCTAAACCCTAAACCCTAAATCCTAAAACCTAAACCCTAAACCCAAAACCATGAACCCAAAGCAATTAACCCTAAACAATAAACCCTAACTATTAGACCCTAATACGTAAACCATAAACCATAAATTCTAAATACTAAACCCTAAACTCAAAACCCTAAACCCTAAAAACTAAACCTTGAATCATAAAACCCATAAACCCTAAACCTTTAGCCCTAAACCATAAAACATAAACCCTAAGTCCTAAACTGTAATCCCTTTGCCCTAAACCTTAAAACTTGAGACCTAAACCCTAAACCCTAAACCTTTTTCCCTAAACCATCAAACCATAAAACCTAAACCCTAAACCCTAAACCCTAAAACCTAAGCCCTAAATTATTATTCCTTAGCCCTAAACCTTAAACCCTGAGAACTAAACCCTAAAACCTAAAACTTAAACCCTAATCCCTAAACTGTAAAATATAAACCATAAATGCTAAACCCTAGACTCGAAACCCTAAACCCTAAATCTTAAACCTTGAATTTGAAACCCTATAAACCTTTAGCATTAAAGCATAAACCCTAAACCATAAACCCTAAACCCTGAGAACTAAACCATAAAATCTAAACCCTAAACAAGAAACCATAAAGAATAAATCCTAAACCCTAAACACTAAACTTGAAACCCTAAACTCTAAACCCTAAACCCTAAAAATTAAACCTTAAATCATAAACCCTTGAAACCCTAAACCTTAAGCCCTAAACTATAATCCCTTAGCCCTAAATCTTAAACCCTAAGCACTAAACCCAAACCCTAAACCCTAAACCCTAAACACTAAACCCTAAAACCTAAACCCTAAGCCCTAAACTATAATCCCTTAGCTCTAAAGCCTAAACCATGATACCTAAACCCTAAAATTTAAACCCTAAACCCTAAACACTAAACCCTAAACTATAAACCCTGATCACTAAACCCTAAACACTAAACCTTAAATATTAAACCTGAAAATGGAAACCATAAACCCAAAACCCTAAACCTAAACAATAAACCCAAAACTCTAAACCATAAAAACTAAAGCTTAAATCATAAAACCCATAAACCCTAAACCATAAAAACTAAACCCTAAACCCTAAGCCCTAAACTCCTTAGCATTAAACCTTAAACCCTAAACCCTAAACACTGAGCACTAACCCCTAAAACCTAAATATTAAACCCTAAACTATGAACCATAAACCATAAATCCTAAAACCTAAACCTTAAATTCCAAACGTTAAACCCTAAATGTTAAACACTCAACCATAAAAAATAAACCTTGAATCATAAACCCCATAAACCCTAAACCTTTAGCCCCAAACCATAAACCCTAAACCCTAAACCCTAAACCCTAAACCATAAACCCTTAGCCCTAAACCTTAAACTGTGAGACCTAAAAAACTTGACCTAAACCATAAACCCTAAACCCTATACCCAAAACCCTAAATGCTAAACCATAAACCATAAATCCTAAACCCTAAACCCTAAACCCTAAAAATAAAACCTTGAATTATAAACCCCATAAACCCTAAACCTTTAAACCAAAACCACAAACTCTAAACCCTAAGCCCTAAGCCCTAAGTTACAATCCCTTAGCCCTAAACATTAAACCTTGAGACCTAAACCATAAACCATAAACCCTAAACCCTAAACCCTAAACACTGAAACATAAACCTTTAACCCTAAAACCTAAACCCTAAGCAATAAACCCTAAACCCTAAATCCTAAATATTAGACCCTAAACTATAAACCATAAACCATAAATCATAAACCTTAAACCATAAACCCTAAATTTTAAACCATAAACTATAAACCATAAACCATAAACCCTAAACCCTAAACCCTAAACTCAAAACCCTAAACCCTAAATCCTAAACCCTAAACACTAAACACTAAACCCTAAACTGTAATCCCTTAGCCCTAAACCTTAAACACCAATACCTAAACCCTAAACTCTAAACTCTAAACCTTAAATATTAAATCATAAAATATAAACAAGAAACCAAAAATCCTAATCCCTAAACCCTAAACCGTAACAAATAAACCTTGAATCGTAAACAACATAAACCCTAAACCATACTTCCTAAACCCTAAACTAAAATCCCTTAGTCCTAAACCTTAAACCCTGAGACCAAAACCCTAACCCTAAACCCTTAGCATTAAACCCTAAACCCTAAATCCTAAATATTAAACCATAAATCGTAAACCATAAACCATAAATCCTAAAATGTAAACCCTAAAATCGAAACATTAAACCTGAAACCTTTAGCCCTAAACCTTAAACCCCGAGACATAAACCCTAAACCCTAAACCCTTAATATTAAACCCTGAAGCATAAACCATAAATACTAAACCCTAAATTGTAATCATTTATCCCTAAACATTAAACCCTGATACCCTAAACCCTAAACCCTAAGAACTAAACCCTAAAATCTAAACCCTAAATATTAAACCATAAAGAATAAATCCTAAACCCTAAACACTAAAATTGAAACCATAAAACCTAAACCCTAAGCCCTAAACTATAATCCCTTAGCCCTAAACCCTAAAACATGAGACCTAAAGACTAAACCTTAAACCATAAACCCTAAACCCTGATCATTAAAACCTAAAGACTAAACCTTAAATATTAAAACTGAAACCGGAAACCATAAAACTTAAATCCTAAACCCTAAACCCTAAACCATAAAAACTAAACCTTGAATCGTAAAACCCATAAACTAAACCTTTATCCCTAAAAAGTAAACCCTAAACCCTAAACCTTAAGCCCTAAACTCCTTAGCCTTAAATCTTAAACCTTAAACCCTAAACCCTGAGCACTAAACCCTAAAACCTAAATATTAAACCATAAACAATAAACCATAAACCTTAAATCCTAAACCCTAAACCTTAAATTCAAAAGCCTAAACCCTAAACCCTAAACATTCAACCCTAAAAAATAAATCTTGAATCGTAAACCCCATAAACCCTAAACCCTTAGCCCTAAACCCTAATCCCTAAACCCTAAACCCTAAACCCTAAACCCTAAACCCTAAACCCTAAGCCCTAAACTATAATCCCTTAGCCTTAAACCTTAAACCATGAGACCTAAAAAACTTAACCTAAACCCTAAACCATAAACCATAAATCCTAAATCCTAAACCCTAAACCCTAAACTTGAAACCTAAAACCCTAACCCCTAAACCCTAAACCCTAAAAATAAAACCTTAAATTATAAACCCCATGAACCCTAAACCTTTAAACCAAAACCATAAACTCTAAATCCTAAACCCTAAACCCTAAACCCTAAACCCTAAAACATAAACCTTAAACCCTAAAAACTAAACCCTAAACCCTAAATGTTAGACCCTAAAATGTAAACCATAAACCATAAATCATAAACCCTAAACCATAAACTTGAAACCCTAAACCTTAAACCCTAAAAAATAAACCTTGAATTGTAAACCCCATAAACCCTAAAAATTTAAACCTATACCAGAAACCCTAAACCATATACTATAATCCACCTCAAACCCTTAGACCTAAACCCTAAACCCTAAACCATAAGCCCTAAACTATAATTCCTTAGCCCTAAACCTTAAAACCTGAGACCTAAAAACTAAACCATAAACCATAAACTATAAACCCTAAACCCTAAACACTAAAGCCTAAACCCTAAACCCTAAGAACTAAACCTTAAACACTAAACTCTAAATATTAAACCCTAAACCGTAAACAATAAACCATAAATCCTAAACCCTAAACTGTAATCCATTAGCCCTAAACCTTAAACCCCAATACGTAAACCCTAAACACTAAACCCTAAACCCTAAATCCTAAACCCTAAAGCCTAAAGCCTGAGCACTAAACCCTAAACCCTAAATATTAAATCATAAACTATAAACCAGAAAATAAAAAATCCTAAACCCTAAAAACTAAACCTTGAATCGTAAACCCCATAAATCCTAAACCTTTAACCCTAAAGCATACATCCAAAACCCTAAATTACAATCCCTTAGCCCTAAACCTTAAACCCTGAGACCTAAACCATAAACCCTCAGCATTAAACCCTAAACCCTAAACCCTAAATATTAAACCATAAACCATAAAGCATAAACCGTAAATCCTAAAATTTAAACCCTAAACACGAAACCTTAAACCTGAAACCTTTAGCCCTAAACCTTAAACCTTGAGACCTAAACCCTAAACCATAAATATTAAACCCTTAAGCATAAACCATAAATACTAAACCCTAAACCCAAAACTCAAACCCTAAATCCTAAACCTTAAACCCTAAAAACTAAACCTTTAATCGTAAACCCTGTTAACCCTAAACCTTTATCCCTAAACCCTAAACCCTAAACCCTAAGCAATAAACTATAATCCCTAAGCCCTAAACCCTAAACCCTAAACCCTAAATGCTAAACCCTAAACCCTAATTATTAAACCCTAAACCTTAGAAAAAAAAAATGATTAACCATAAACTCAAAACCCTAAACCCTAAACCGTAAACGATGAAAACTAAATCTTGAATTATAAACACCATAAACCTTTAGCCCTAAACCATAAACCCTAAATCCTAAACCCTAAAAAGCCTATGCCCTAAACTATAATCCATTAAACCTAAATCTTAAACCCTAAGACATAAACCATAAACCCTAAATCCTAATCCCTAAACCCTAAACCCTAAACCTAAACCCTAAACCCTAAACCCTAAATCGTAAGCCCTAAACTGTAATCCCTTATCCCTAAACCTTAAACCCTGAGACCTAAACCATAAACCCTAAACCCTAAACCTTGAGCACTAAACCCTCAACCATAAACCCTAAATATTAAACCCTAAACCCTAAAACAAAAAAACTAAACCTAGAATCATAAACCCTATATACCCTAAACCATAAACCTTAAACCCTAAACCGTAAGCACTAAACCCTAAACCCTAAACCCTAAATATAAAACCCTAAAAAATAAACCATAAACTATAAATCAAAAACTCTAAACCCTAAAAGTGAAATCTTAAAACCTAAAATCTAAACCCTAAACCCTAAGCCCTAAACTACATTTCCTTAGCCCCAAACCCTAAAACTAAGACCTAAACCCTAAACCCTAAACACTAAATCCTAAACCCTAAATCCTGAGGACTAAACCTTAAACCCTAAACCATAAATATTAAACCCTAAACTGTAAACCATAAACCATAAATCCTAAACCCTAAACCCTAAACTCAAAACCCTAAACCTAAAATCCTAAACCCTAAACCCTAAAAATTAAACCCTAAACTATAATCCCTTAGCCCTAAACCTTAAACCCTAAGACCTAAACCCTCAACAATAAACCCTAAACCCTAAACCTTGAGCACTAAACCCTAAACCCTAAACCTTTAGACCTAAACCATCAAACCATAAAATCTAAACCATAAACCCTGAATCCAAAGCCCTAAATTATAATCCATTACCCCTAAACCTTAAACCCTTAGACCTAAACCCTGAACCCTAAAACCTAAACATTAAATCCTAAACCATAAACTGTAAAATATAAACCATAAATGCTAAAACCTAGACTCGAAACCCTAAACCCTAAATCCTAAACATTGAATCCAAAACCCCATAAACCTTTAGCCCTAAAGCATAAAACCTATTCCCTAAGCCTTAAAATATAATCCCTTAGTGCTAAACATTAAACCCTAAGACCCTAAACCCTAAACCCTAAACCTTGAGAACAAAACCCTAAAATCTAAACCCTAAATATTAAACACTAAATAATAAATCAAAAAGAATAAATCCTAAACCCTAAACACTAAACTCGAAACCCTAAACCCTAAAAATTAAACCTTAAATTATAAACCCTAGAAATCCTAAAACTTTAGCCCTATATTCTAAACCCTAAACCCTAAACCTTAAGCCCTAAAATATAATCCCTTAGCTCTAAATCTTAAACCCTAAGAACTAAACCCTAAAACCTAAAACCTAAACCCTAAGCCCTAAACTATAATCCCTTAGCTCTAAACCCTAAACCCTGAGACCTAAACCCTAAACCTTAAACCCTAAACCCTAAACCCTAAACCCTGATCACTAAACCCTAAACAATAAACCTTAAATAGTAAACCCAAAACTAGAAACCATAAAACATAAATCCTAAACCCTAAACCCTGAACACTAAACCCTAAACCATAAACAATAAAAACTATACCTTGAATCGTAAAACCCATAAACCCTAAACCTTTAGCCATAAACCATAAACCCAAAACCCTAAAACCTAAATGTTATCCAAAATTCACCCCCCAGGGTAATTTTGATAACATGAATTAAATTCTCAAGTCCCAGGTAAATAGATTGATTCAAGGGAAAAAATCATGTTTCTAGGGTCCCCTAAGATTTTTTCTAACTCCCTTGTCCAAGGAGAAAAGAGCAAGTTCTAAAAAAAGGGTGAAAAAGTTACAAAAAACAAGCTTGGGCCAGAAAAAAACATGAAAATCGGCTAAGTCCTAGTCCTCGTAGCAGTTGGGACAGTTGGGACGTCGGGGCGTGAATCGGCCGAAAGGCCGCCACGTGGTTTGCAGAGCACTGGGGTAGCTGGGACATTGGGATGCGTGGGACGCGAAGGGGTGAACCGGCCGAAGGTAAAAACAAAATCAACTAACTACTATGGAATAGGCTGGGACATCTGGGCCGTGAGGACGCGAAGGACGCGAACCATCTGGATCAGCTGGCGCAGGGAACTTTCACACTGGGACAACCGGGACATGGGGACGTGGAGAGCCGAAGGAGCCGAGAGCCAATCAAATAACGCCACATGTCTTCACCTCAAAGAAGGATAGGGAAGCCTGAATCGGATGGGTTGGAAGTTTTTGTCCCAGACAGTTTGGGACAGCTGAGCCAAGGGGACATGAGGGACGTGAAAAGCCAACAGGCCCGTGGACGAATCAGGAAATGCCACGTGTCAAAAGGGAAAATGTCCAAAATTTCAAAGGGTGAGGTTTGAAGCGTTGTCCCAAGCCAGTCAGAAGAGGACATGTGTCCTAAGGAGAAAGGGAGTGTGGAGCTCGGGGAGGAATCAGAGAATTTGGCAAAAATTTTGGCCAAAAACTAAAAGGGGTCCTCCAACCAGATCATACCACGTGTCCCAAGTGGCGAGGACGCGGGGAAAAAGTTGAAAATTTTCCAAAATCATAAAAGGTCAAATTTCAAGGGAAAACCCGTGGGTAAAGGGAGGAGAGAGAATTTCTCATCTAATCAGCACTCGACACGTGTCGTCCAGGTGGCAGAGCATGGGAAATTTTAAAAAAAAAACTATTTTTGCATGTTTTGTGCCCTAAATCTTCAGATCGCCATATCTATCGATCCAGAGCTCGGTTTTACACGTTCTTTATATCATTGGAAAGCTTATAAAATTCTCTACATGATTCTAGGGTCAATATTGAATTTTGGTGTAGTATGGAGAGAGAAAGTTGGGAAACAGCTCTAACACATGTTCATGACCAAAAGTGACATTTCAGCGACCAAATTTAATATAGAATGGGTCGCACACTCCTCCATTTTGGTTAAAAATGGCAGGGTATGGGTTCGTAAAGTCCTCCATGCTGATTTAATGCATTTACAGTCAATGAGGAAGGGGCTCCCATGTTTTTGTACATTTTCTCTCTCCTAGGCTCGACCCATGTAATGTAAAAGCCAAATTTGGCTCATTTCTAAGGGGGGATATACTTTTGGGCATAGCAATATTCTTCTTTCACCTCTAGTAAATGATTGTTGCAAGAATCAGACCTCTTCAAAGACTGTAACATTTTTTTACATCTCTGAGGTTGTAATGCAATGGTTTGACATTGGAAATGATAATGTAAGCTTTGTGAATGGGTTTCAGTCCTTTGTTTGTATTATTTGCTTCATTTCAGATCCTAAATTATATCTTATCTACCTGTGTATGTTTTATGTTGCAATCTTTGGTCTGTGTCTATTTGCATGAAAAAATTGTTTCACCACTCCTTTTGGTGCATCACCGTCTTTAGTTAGTTTTATTTTTGCATTTCTACCCCTGTCTCCTTACAATTTAGAGTAGAATTAGGATTAGAACCTCTGTAGTTGTGTAAATATAGATCTAAATCAGAGGAGTTTGAGGAACCAGCCTCTAATCTAGAGATTCCTCTCTTAGTTTCACAAGTCCCACACTTGGAGAGAGGTTTCCATGTTGTGCAATCACACTGGATGCTAGAGTGATCAACCTAGAAGCTTGATTTGCATTCAGGGGTGTTGTGAGCCTGCAACAATAGTTTTGGCACGCCCAGTGGGACACTAGAGGTCTCATTTTTATTGCATCAAAGTTGATGTGCATCTGCTACAATTTTCTTACTTAAAAAGAGCTATTATTCGCATATCTGGTGACTCTAAGGGGAAGAATCAACTGGTTTCAACAGTGCAGGCCTGAAAACTCATGAGAAGAGTCACCACAAGGTCAAGAGTTGGAGAAGAAGAGGTGCTATTTGAATACCTGCAATTATCTCCAAGAAGAAGGTAAAGAGGAAGAAGGATTCAAAGGTCTCCATCTCCACCAAACAGAACTCTCTCAACTCCTCCACCTAGTAGGCCTTTCATTCAGTCAACAAGGGTTTTAAGACCAATTAGAATGGCACAAAACAACCCCTATGTCAACTTCACAGGTAGCATCCCACTTGCCCTCAATGCACAACATCTAATTCCTATTGCAGCCTTGAAGAATATTCCCTACTTCACTGGAGAAAATTAGACTACTCCAGGTGATCATGTTAAAGATATTGCTAACCTTTGTGAAATCCATGGAATCAATGAGATGCAAGTGGTTGTCAAGTTGCTAGCATCTTCATTCAAGGGTAAAGCATTGCAATGGTTTAGAAGCCTTGGAGCTGGTTCTATCACAAACTGGAATCAGCTGTGTATAGCACTTCATGAACAATTTGGAGAAAAGGGAGACAACTTGTCTCTTTTGGAGCAGCTGACAACTATCAAGAGAGCTCCCAATGAGTAGCTGACTGATTTCAACTTCAGATTTCAAAAGACTTGGGAGAGAATTCCAGTGGCAGTTAGGCCAACAACAGAAGGTTCTTTTCTCTACTATCTCAAAGCTCTAAATTCTGATATTTCTATGTTGATTCAGTCCATGGGAGGCATAACTATCCCTATGGCTTATAGCATTGCCATTAGAGCTGAAAATTATTTGATCCAAGCTGGAACACTTTCCCTTAGACCTCCCATGCCATTGTTTCCAAGTTTAGAGAGTCCAAACACCAATCAAGCACCTAATTTGGCTCCTTCTCCCACTCCTAGAAATTAGAGTTCAAATGAAGCTTCCACTTCATCTCCAAGTGCCAAATGAGCTTCAAGAAGTCATGAAGCAATTGCAAAACCTAGGCAATGAGATGGTTACTCTCAAAAGGTAGCAGGCCCAAGGTTTTGGACCTTATTACCAACCCCAAGCTTAGCCTAACAGGTAGCCATACCAACCACAAAGGCCACCTAATCCAGTTGCAAATATGAATCAAACAAGGCCTCCTGCCAATAGAACATTTCAGCCCTATAATCCAAATGCCATATCTACCTCTAAGGCATTGGTGCCAACACAAAACAACATTACCCAGGAGTATGATTGGTGTTTTCCGTGTAATGAGCCTCATAACCAATCCATGTGCTTTAATGGTGCTTTGAATCAAGCATTAATGGTGACAACTATTGGTGTGGAGGGTGAGGGTAGTCAAGGAAACAGCCAACAACAAGAAACATTCCAACAGCAATCAGCCCCA
Organism: Taxus chinensis; assembly: GCA_019776745.2. Taxonomy (NCBI): domain Eukaryota; kingdom Viridiplantae; phylum Streptophyta; class Pinopsida; order Cupressales; family Taxaceae; genus Taxus; species Taxus chinensis. The sequence goes on along the minus strand of CM034149.1, from coordinate 486,843,718 downwards.
AATGACACCACATTAGTAAATTAGTAAGCAGAGGATTTCTGTTGCATGAATCAGGTAGTTTCTCAAGGTTTTGCAGCCAACACAAGGTCAAAAAGGAGGAATTTGGGTGAAGAATAGCCATTAGCCCCAACCAATACACAACCTTCCATGGCTCCACAAATGGTTGGCAAGCAAAGTCCATTTTCAAATGCACAAGGGCAGCCAAGAACAGCCCCTAGGCCAACTCAAATACCAGTTGTTGCTGCCCACATGCAAGGAGTGAATGTGCAAACCAAGGGACAACAAAGAGATCCTTCATCACCATTCAGTATCATTGATCAGATGAAGAAGACAAATGTCAATATATCAATGTGGGAATCCCTATCTATCCCAGGCCAAAGAGATCTGCTACAAGCTGCCATGAAGGACTGGCCAACTTCGAATCAGCAAGTTCAAATGCAAGACAAAGTGCTCACAAATGCTGCCCAGCCTGAGGGAAATCATGGAGGATAGCAAGGTAAAATGTTGAAGCCCCCTCCTTTCTATGTTTCATTAATCATTGGAAGTTAGCTAGTGTACAATTACATGATAGACTCTAGGGCAAGTAGCTCAGTAATGCCTAAACAAATAGCTGATCAGCTAGGGCTCTAGTATGAAACAACATCCAAAGGGGTAGTACAGCTAGATGGGACAGTAGTAGCAACAGTTGGAGTGATTAGAAACTTGAGTCTTACCTTGCATGCATGTCCAAATGTTGTTTTACAAGATGTATCAGTCATAGACCTTCCACCACTCTTTACCCTATGCTTGTCAAGGGACTTCACAGCCAAGATTGGGGGATATTTGTCTACTGATTGGTCACACATGCTGTTTAGAATGAGGTATGGAACTAAGGCTATAATTAGGTTTAAACCTATTGCAAACTTTCACATTGAGCCTTACACTCCAAGTCAGATTAATACCAATTGCTCATCATTTGATCAAGAAGATCACCCAAGCACTGATGAAGCTGACACTAAGGTGGGAAGCATCCTGGATCTAACTCTTGATGAATGGTCAAACAAGATACATGCATTTGATCCTTATCAAGAAGTGGAAGAGTCTGAGCTAGGGGTCTATTGCATACACGAAGAAAATCAACCTATTCCTAGCATCACCAAGCCAGACCACAAGGATGACAATGAGGTATGGAAGCTGTTTTTTGATGGATCAAGGAGTAGATAAGGTGCAGGAGGTGGAGCTATGCTTGTCTCACCTCAAGGAGTAAAGTACTATTCAACTTTTAGATTTCAGTTTGCATGCTCCAATAACACTACTGAATATGAAGCATTGGTGCAAGGGATGCATTGGGCAATAAAGAAGAAAATAAAGAACTTGTAAGTCTTTAGGGACAGTGAATTGATTATAAATCAGGTCAAGGGATAGTATGCTGCCAAGAATGATCTTCTCAGGTGCTACAAGAACAGGGTGTGGGACCTCATGGAAGATTTTGAGGGTTTTGGCATCAAATCCATTCCTACAAAAGAGAATCAAATTGCTGACAGGCTTGCAGCAGTAGGGGAAGCCTTTGAAATTGTGGAAAGTATTCAACAAGACAAGGTACAGCCAAACATCCATGTGATTGTGAGGCCTTCAGTGCCAGATAATAATATTAGTTGGCAAGTGTTTGAGAATGACTAGCAAATCATCCATTTCTTGCAAGAAGAAGCTGAGTTCTCAGCCAAGAATCAAGAGAGATTGGAGCAGCAGTATGGTGACCAAGTGGTACAGCTGAGAACTAACAAGCTGCCCAAGGGACTTATCACTTTGGAGTCCATTTTTGACCCCAATGGTCGGTCTAGAAAAGAAAAAGTAAACATTCAGGTCAATAGAGAGGATTCAGTACCCATCTTGGTAGAAGAGAACAAACCATTGTAGATTGGAAGGATGACAACTTAGCAAGAAAGGTATGAGTTCATACAGCTGTGTCAAGAGTTCCATGATGTGTTTTCTTGGAGCTATGAAGACTTGAAAGGTTTCAATCCCAACTTAGCTCAGCATACCATTGAATTGGATCCAAATACTAAGCCTGTCAGGCAGAAACAAAGACCAGTCAATCCACACATGGAGCCTCTCATGAGGAAGGAATTGGACAAGCTGATTAAGCCAAGGATCATATTCCCAATCAAACATTCTAGTTGGGTTGCCAACTTAGTTCCAGTCAGAAAGAAGAGTGGAGAGATCAGACTGTGTGTTGACTTTAGAGACTTAAATAGAGCCTCTCTCAAGGACCATTACCCACTCCCTTCTATATAGTAAATATTGCAAGTTGTGGCTGGCTCCGAGAGGTTTTCACTACTTGATGGCTACTCAGGCTACAATAAGATTATGGTGAAGGAAGACCATTTCAAGACAGCCTTCACAACCAAATGGTGAACTTTTGCATACAGGAAAATGCCATTTGGGCTGTGTTAGTGCAAAATTACAGCACCCCTGGATGCTGATCAGATTTCTAGGTTGATCACTCTTGCATCCAGTGTAATTGCACAACATGGAAACCTCTCTCCAAAGGTGGGACTTGGAAACTGAGAGAGGAATCTCCAGATTAGAGGCGGGTTCCTCAAACTCCTCTGATTTAGATCTATATTTTGCAAAGCTATAGAGGTCTAGATCCTAATCCTATTATAACTTGCAAGGAGACAGGGGTAGAAGTGTAAAAATTGAAACTAACTAAAGATGGTGATGCACCAAAAAGGAGTGGTGAAACATATTAGTCATGTAAATAGACACAGACCAAGGTTCACAACATAAAAACATACACAGACTGATAATGTATAATTTAGCATCTGAAATCAAGCAAATAATACAAACAGAGGATTGAAACCCATTCACAGAGCTTGCATTATCAATTTAATATCAAAATACGCATTACACCCTCAGAGAGGTAGAGAAAACTATTACAATCCTTGGAGAGGTCTGATACTTCATCAATCCCTTGAAGAAGGTGAAAGAAGAAGTCTGCTATGCCCAAAATGTTCCTCTGTTTGAAATGAGCCCAAAACTGGCTTTTAAAATGCAAGGGTCGAACCCAGGGAACAGGAGACGTACAAAGGCATGGGAGCCCATTCTTTCTTAACTACAGGTGTATTAAAACAACATGGAGGACCTTACAAACCCATACCTTGTCATTTTGACCAGATTACAGGAGAATGTGACCCATTCTGCATTAACTCTGGTCGCTGGAATGTCATTTCCGGCCATAAATACGCGTCAGAGCCGTTTCTCAATTTTCTCCCTCCAAACTACTCCAAAACACAAGATTAACCTAGGAATCATGTAGATAATTTCACCAGCTTTTTGTTGATATAAAGAACGTGCAAATCCGAGTTCTGGATCAAAAGTTATGGCAATCTGAAGATCTAGGGCACAAAACAGGTGAAAGCGTGTTTTGAAATCCTTTCCCGCACTCTGCCACCTGGACGACACGTGGGACATGCTGATTGGACGAGCAATTCTCTCTCCTCCATATTTCGCGGGCTTTCATTTTGAAATTCACTTGTGGGGCCCTTAACTGGACACGTGGCGCTATTTCATTGGTTCGGGCTGACCTTTTAAAACTTGCCCTTTGACCTTTCTGACCTTTTTTTTTCTGAGACACGTGGCGGCTTCTGATTGGTTCTCGGCCCTGCCGGATTTTTCACGCCCTTCGTATCCTTTTGTCCCAGACATCCCAATTGCTTAGTGCTCCTTGTGCTGATTTCGGTCGAACCACCGGTTCGCGTCCATTTGTCCCGGATGTCCCAATTGCCTTCGGACTGTTTTGACCTCTTTCGCCCGGTTCGGCCGGTTCGCGCCTTTTCAGCCCGCTTGTCCCGAACTGTCCCTCTCAGCAGTTAGTCGATTTTCTCTCAGTCAAACTGGCATTTCATGCCCGCCGCATACTTTCATCCCATTTGTCCCATTTTCTTTTGGACTGCCTGTACTCATTTCGGCCAAACCGGCCGGTTCGGGCCTTTTTGTCCCAAACGTCCCGAGCAACACTTAGCCAATTTTTCTTCCTCTTTAGGCCGGATCGGCTTTTCGCGCCTGCCACGTACTTCTAGCCCGATTGTCCCAAATGCAATTTGGGCCATCTAGAGGCTTTTCGGCTGATCCACTTCCATTTATCCCACTTGTCCCAAATGCTAACTTGAGCAGGACTTAGCCAATTTCCACAAATTTTCCTGGATCAACCTACTTGCTTTTCAGCAACTTTTTTGCATTTTCTCAGAGCTTGCTCCCTGTTTCTTCAGCTAGGGGAGTTAGAAAAATACCTAAAGGGACCCTAGAAACCTGATTTTTCTCTGAATCAATCAATTTGCTTGGGATTTAAATCTTCTGATGCATGTTATCAAAATTTACCCTAGGGGGTGAATTTTAGATAACAATTTGGCGACTCAGCGGGATCGTCTGCCTGCTAGATGGAAAGACCAGTTGCCTGAAGCAATCCATTGGGCATGGAGTCATCAAATATTCTGTTAGAATCCAAACTGACTCAGAATGTGCAAGGGGGAAGATGGAATGTGACCTGATGAAAGCAAAGACATGCTAAACATCTCCATGGACAGCAAGCTGTGCCAAGGCACTTATGGAAAACAAAACTAACCTACAGCAAAACAATGTGCACAAGCACTTGGAGGAAAGAAAATCTAATCTAATATCTACAGGTGTAGTGAACCTCCCTCTAGAAGCAACGCTTGAGATAGATTCCATTTACTGGAATCTGCAGTTCTTCACCATCCAATGAGACCAATTGGAAAGCATTGTTTCTCTTGCACTTTGTGACCATGTATGGGCCACTCCAAATGGCATCAAATTTTGAATGCCTTCCTGGTTTTACTCTGTCCACATCCCATTTCAGCACTAGATCTCCTACTTGAAAAGATCTGTCTTTGGCCTTCCTAGCAAAGGTCTTTTTGATCAAAGCTTGATCCTTTTCCATTGCTTGGGATGCCTGATCTCTGATCTCTTGCAGCTCCATCAACTCTGCATACCTCACCTCCATGGGCTCAAACTCTAGCAACTCCAGCTGTTTCATGAGTTCCAACGTTGGCAACTCAAGTGACATGGGCAAGATTGCCTCTCTTCCGTAGACAAGCCTAAATGGAGAGTTACCCGTGGATCTTTTGGGAGTTATCCTATCAGCCCATAAGGCTGATTTCAGTTTGGTATGCCAAGCCCTCTGATTCTCATCAAGAGTCCTCCTAATGATCCTCAACAAGTTTTTGTTTGTAGACTCGGCCTGGCCATTACCTTGAGGGTAATAGTTTGATGAAGTGCTCAGGTAAATCCCGTTCTTGACAGCCCACTCAGTCACTTTAGATCCGATGAATGCCAATGCATTATCAGAGACTATTATAGCAGGTACACAAAATCTGGAAGTTATCCCTTCGTAAAAGTCCAAGATGCTAGACTCATTCACCTCTTTGAGTGCTACTGCTTCTATCCATCTGGTGAAGTAGTCTATGGCTGTCAAAATCCATTTGTGCCCTTGGCTCGAATTGGGATTGATGACTCCAATGAAGTCCAAACCCCACTGCATGAATGGCTGATCTACTGTAATTGGATGCAATGGAAGGGCAGTGAGTCTCTCTTTTCCTGTGAAGAATGCACAATTCTTACACCTCTTGATCCATGCATAGCAATCACTGAAGATTTTAGGCCAATAATAACCAGCCTTCATGATTTTCAGAGCTGTCACTCTTGGTGCAAAATGGCCACCAGCTGGTCCATCATGAAACTCTTTTAATACCCCTTGGATCTGACCTGTGTTAATGCATCTCAACAGCACTCCATTCACGTCCTTCTTGAACAAAACTCCATCAATGATGGTATATGGAAATAGCCTGCAATCTGAAATGTCTCCTCTTTGCTTTGCTCATTTCTGGAGGGTACATGCCCGTCTGTAGGAAATGTATCATATCCTGAGTCCAACAGGGAGTGGACACATCATCATTTTCCTGTTTTTTATCATCTTGTAATAGCAGGACAACGTCTTCTTCATCTTATGGGTTGTCTGGTTGTTTGGAAGTGAGCTACTCACACAAACCTTTGCCTCTTACCAGCTTGGTGATCTTGATATCAATGTCATACTCCATGACACGGGTGATCCAACCTGCCCTTTTCTCATTCAAATCCTTGTTGAGGAGGAAATCCTTAACCCCAGCATGTGAGACCAGCAACTGTACCTTTTTGTTTGAGACTAAATGCTTGAATTTTTTCAAGCTTCTGATTACTGCAAGCACATGCTTTTCAATAAAAGAGTACCTCATTTCGCAGTCACCTAGGCTCTGGCTGAAGAAGGCAATTGGCTGCTCATCATTATCTTTGTTCTGCTGTACCAAAATGGAAGAAATAGTGTCATCACCTCCAAATGCATAGAGGATGAAATCCTTGGAAAAGTCTGGGTTGATGAGAGTGGGTGCCTGGGAGATGGCTGCTTTGATTGCTTCAAAACTCTCCTTGCCTTCTGCCGTCCATTTGAAAGCCATGCTTTTTCTTAACATTTTAGTGATGGGCTTGACAAGGGCTGCAAAATTTGGGACAAACCTCCGAACAAAGTTTATCCTTCCCAGGAAACTCTGAAGGGCTTTCTTGTGACTTGGCAATGGTAGAGCTCTTATGGCTTCAACCCTCTCTGGATCAATTGCTAATCCTTCCTTAGAGACAATATGGCCAAGGAGCTTCCCTTCATGTGCAAGAAAGATGCACTTCTTAGGATTCAAAGACACACCGAACTTTCTACACATCTGAAACACTTGCCTGAGGTGAAAGAGATGGTCTGCAGCATTTTTTGAGAAGACAGTAATATCATCTAAGTATATCAGCACTATCTTGTTGATCAAGCCTTTAAATGCCATATCCATAGCTCGCTGGAATGTTGCTCCGGCGTTTGACAGTCCAAATGGCATCTTCTTGTAAGCATATGTGCCCCATTTGGTTGTGAAGGCTGTCTTGAACTGGTCTTCCTCCTTTACCATAATTTGATTGAAGCCTGAGTAACCATCAAGTAGTGAAAACCTTTCTGAACCAGCTACGACCTGCAGTATTTGCTCCATGGAAGGGAGTGGATAATGGTCCTTGAGAGAGGCTCTATTCAAATCTCTGAAGTCAACACATAGCCTGATCTCTCCACTTTTCTTTCTGACTGGAACTAAGTTGGTAACCCAACTAGAATGCTTGATTGGGAATATAATTGCTGACTCAATCAGCTTGTCCAATTCTTTCCTCATGAGAGGTTCCATGTGTGGATTGACTGGTCTCTGTTTTTGTCTGACAGGCTTAGTATTTGGATCCAATTCAATGGTATGCTGAGCTAAGTTGGGATTAAAACCTTTCAAGTCTTCATAGCTCCAAGCAAACACGTCAGGGAATTCTTGACATAGCTGTATGAACTCATACCTTTCTTGCTCAGTAGTCATCCTTCCAATTTGCAATGCCTTGTTCTCTTCTACCAAGATGGATACCGAATCTTCTCTCTTGACCTTGATGTTTGTTTTCTCCTTTCTAAACTGATCATTGGGGTTAAAAATGGACTCTAAGGTGATAAGTCCCTTGGGCAGCTTGTCAGTTCTCAGCTGTATCACCTGGTCACCATATTGCTGTTCTAACTTCTCTTGATTCTTAGCTGAGAACTCAGCTTCTTCTTGCAAGAAGTGGATGATTTACTGATCATTCTCAAATACTTGCCAACTGACATCGTTATCCGGCACTGAAGGCCTCACAATCACGTGGATGTTTGGCTGTACCTTGTCTTGTTGAATGTTTTCTATAATGTCAAAGGCTGCCCCTACTACTGCAAGCCTATCAGCAACTTGATTCTCTTTCCTAGGGATGGATTTGATGCCAAAGCCCTCAAAATATTCCATGAGGTCCCACACCCTGTTCTTGTAGCATCTGAGTAAATCATTTTTGGTAGCATGTTGTCCCTTGACCTGATTTACAATCAGCTCACTGTCCCCAAAAACTTGCAAGTTCTTTATCTTTCTCTTGATTGCCCAATGCATCCCTTGCACCAAGGCTTCATATTCAGCAGTGTTATTGGAGCATGCAAATTGAAATCTAAAAGCTGAATAATGCTTTATTCCTTGAGGTGAATCAAGCATGGCTCCACCTCCTACGCCTTGTCTACTCCTTGATCCATCAAAAAACAGTTGCCATACCTCGTTGTCATCCTTGTGGCTTGGCTTGGTGATGCTAGGAATAGGTTGACTTTCTTCATGTATACAATAGACCCCTAGCTCAGATTCTTCTACTTCTTGATAAGGATCAAAAGCATGCACCTTGCTTGCCCATTCATCAAGAGTCAAATCTGGGATACTTCCAACCTTAGTGTCGGCTTCATCAGTTGCCAAGGTGATCTTCTTGATCAAATGTTGAGCAATTGGTATTAATATGACTTGGAGTATAGGGCTCAATGTGGAAATTTGCAATAGGTTCTGACCTAATTGTAGCTTTAGTTCCATACCTTGTTCTGAACAGCATGTGTGACCAATCAGTGGACAAATATCCCCCAATCTTGGCAGTAAAGTCCCTTGACAAACAGAGGGCAAAGAGTGGTGGAAGGTCTATGACTGATATATCTTGTAAGACAACAACATTTGGACATGCATGCAAGGTAAGGCTCAAATTTCTAATCACTCCAACTGTTGCTATTGCTGTCCCATCTAGCTGCACTACTCCCTTAGATTTTATTTCATACTGGAGCCCTAACTAATTAGCTATCTGTTTTGGCATTACTGAGCTACTTGCCCCAGAATCTATCATGCAATTATGCACTAGCTGATTTCCAATGATTAGCGAAACATAAAAGGGGGGAGGCTTCAACATTCTACCTTGTTGTGCTGCATGTTTTCCTTGAGGCTGGGCAGCATTTGTGAGTACCTTCTCCTGCATTTGGATCTGCTGATTCGAAGTTGGCCAATCCTTCATAGCAGCTTTCAGCAAATCTCTTTGGCCTGGGATGGATAGGGATTCCCACATAGATATATTGACATTTGTCTTCTTCATCTGGTCAATGATACTAAATGGTGATGAAGGATCTCTCTGCTGTCCCTTGGTCTGCACATTTGCCCCTTGTATGTGGGCAGCAATAGCTGGCATTTGAGTTGGCCTAGGGGTTGTTCTTGGCTGCCCTTGTGCATTTGAAACTGGGTTTTGCTTGCCAATCATTTGTGGAGCTGTGGAAGGTTGTGGATTGGCTGGGGATAATGGCTGTTCTTCACCCAAATTTCTCCTTTTTGACCTTGTGTTGGCAGCAACACCTTGAGAAACTACCTGATTCATGCCACAGAAATCCTCTACTTGCCAATTTACCAATGTGGTGTCATTTGGGGCAGATTGCTGTTGGAATGTTTCTTATTTGTTGGTTGTTTTCTTGATTTCTTTCACCCTCCACACCAGTAGTTGTTACCATTAAAGCTTGGGTTCAAAGCACCATTGAAGCACATGGATTGATTATGAGTGTTCATTACATGGAAAAAACCATTCATACTCCTAGGCAATGTTGTTTTGTGCTGGTACTAATGCCTTAGAGGACAGATATGGCATTTGGATTATAGGGCTGGAATGGTCTATTGGCAGGAGGCCTTGTTTGATTCATATTTGCAGCTGGATTGGGTGGCCTTTGAGGCTGATATGGCTGCCTATTAGGTTGAGCTTGAGGCTGATACGAAGGTCTAAAACCTTGAGCTTGCTGTCTTTTTAGAGTGACCAGCTCATTACCTAAATTTTGCAGCTGCTTCATGACTTCTTGAAGCTCATTTGGGGCACTTGGAGATGAAGTGGAAGCTTCATTTGAACTCTGATTCCTAGGAGTGGGAATAGGAGCTAAGACAGGTGCTTGACTAGTACTTGGGCTCTCTAAACTTGGATATAATGGCATTGGAGGCCTAGGAGCTAGCTTGCCGGCTTGAATCAGACAATTTTCAGCTCTAATGGCAATACTATAAGTAGCAGGGATAGTTGTGCCTCCCATAGATTGAATCTAACATAGAAATATCAGAATTTAAAGCTTTAAGGTAATAAAGAAAAGCACCTTCTGCTGTTGGCCTGATTGCTACCGGAATTCTATCCCAAGATCTTTGAAATCTGAAGTTGAAGTCGGTTAGCTGCTCATTGGGAGCTCTCTTGATAGTTGTCAGCTGCTCCAAAAGAGACAAGTTGTCTCCCTTCTCTCCCCAAATTGATCATGAAGTGCAATACACAGCTGATTCCAGTTTGTGATAGAGCCAGCTTCAAGGCTCCTAAACCATTGCAATGCTTTTCCCTTGAATGAAGATGCCGGTAATTTGATAGCTACTTGCATCTCATTAATCTCATGGATTACACAAATGTTAGCAATGTCCTTGACATGATCACCAGGAGTGGTCTGATTTTCTCCAGTAAAATATGGAATGTTCTTCAATGCTGCTATTGGGATTGGATTTTGTGCATTGAGAGCAAGTGGGGCTGCTGCCTGTGAAGTTGACATTGGGGTTTACTGGTTGTGCCATTCTGATTGGTCTTAAAACCCTTTTATATTGAAAGAAAGGCCTGCTCAGGTGGAGGAGTTGAGAGAGTTCTGTTTGGTGGAGATGGAGACTTTTAAATCCTTCTTCCTCTTTGCCTTCTTCTTGGAGATAATTGTAGGTATTCAAACAGTACTTCCTCCTCTCCAACTCTTGACCCTGTGATTCTTCTCATAAGATTTCAGGCCTAACTGCTGAAACCAGTTGATTCTTCCCCTCGGAGTCGCCAGATATGCAAATAATAGCTCTTTTCAAGTAAGAAATACAGAAGATTCACATTCAACTTTGCTTCATAAAAAAACATGAACCTCTAGTCCCAAACGGACGTTCAAAACTTTTATTAACAAAATTGAGGCGTCACCCCTTCCCGCTGGATCAATTTCTTAGGTTGATCACTCTTGCAATCCAGTGTAATTGCACAACATGGAAAACCCTCTCTCCAATTGTGGGCTTAGGAACTTAGAGAGAATTATAGATTAGAGGCTGTTTCCTCAAACTCCTCCTCTGATGTAAGATCTCATATTTTGCAAAAGCTACCGAAGGTCTAGATCTAATCCTATTCTAACTTGGAAGGAGAACAGGGGTATAGTGTAAAAATTGAAACTAACTAAAGATGGTGATTGCACCAAAAAGGAGTGGTGAAACATATTAGTCATGCAAATAGACCCAAACCAAGGTTCCCAGACATAAAAACATACACAGAATGATAATGTATACTTAGCATCTAAAATCAAAGCAATAATACAACAAGGATTGAAACCCATTCACAGAGCTTGCATTATCAATTTAATACAAAATCACACATTACAACCTCAGAAGGTAAGAAAACTATTTACAAAATCCTTAGAGAGGTAGGCTACTTCATCAATCCCTTGAAGAAGGGGAAAGAAGAAGTCTGCTATTCCCAAAATGTTCCTCTCTGTTTGAAATGAGCCCAACCCTGGCTTTTAAAAAAAATGGCAAGGGGTCGAACCCAGGGACAGGAGACGTACAAAGGCATGGGAGGCCCATCCTTTTCTTGACTATAGGTGTCTTAATGATGGAGGACCTTCAACCCATACCCTATCCATTTTGACCAGATTACAGAGATGCGACCCATTCCTGCAATTAACACTCTGGTCACTATAACATGTCATTTTCCGCCGGTTCCCTCCCCCTCCCCGCCCCCCCCCACATGAATAAGCGTCAGAAAACCCATTTCTATCTTGATTTTTCTTTTCTCCCTCCAAAATCTCTAAAACGGCAAGATTGACCCCACATTATGTAGAGAATTTCACCATCTTTCGTTGTAGTAAAGAACGTGCAAATCTGAGGCTTTTTGGATCGAAGTTAATGGCGATCCTGCATAACTTGAGAAGAAATAACTGATTCATGCCACAGAAATCCTTGCTTGCCAATTACAATTGGGGTTCATGTGGGGTGAATTGCTGTGAATGTTTCTTATTTTTGGCTGTTTTCTGGGACTACTCGCACCCTCAACACCAGCACTTGTACCATAAGCTTGATTCAAAGCACCATGAGCACATGGATTGATATGAGGCTCATTATTATGGAAAACACCAATACATTACTCCTGGGCAGTGTTCTTTGGTGTGGGTACTAATTGCCTTAGAGACAGATATGGCATTTGGATTATAGGCTTGGATATGGTCTATGGCAGGAGGCCTTGTTTGCACTCAAATTTGCAGCTGGAATTGGGTGGCCTTTGAGGCTGATATGGCTTCCTATTAGGTTGAGCTTTGAGGCTGATACGAAGGTCTAAAACCTTGAGCTTGCTGTCTCTTGAGTGTGACCAGCTCATTACCTAAATTTTGCAGTTGCTTCATGACTTCTTGAAGCTCATTTGGGGGCACTTGGAGATGAAGTGGAAGCTTCATTTGAACTCTGATTTCTAGGAGTGGGAATAGGAGCTAAGACAGGTACTTGACTAGTACTTGGGCTCTCTAAACTTGGATATAATGGCATTGGAGGCCTAGGAGCTAGCTTGCCAGCTTGAATCAGACAATTTTCAGCTCTAATAGCAATACTATAAGTAGCAGGGATAGTTGTGCCTCCCATAGATTGAATCAACATAGAAATGTCAGAATTTAAAGCTTTAAGGTAATATAGAAAAGCACCTTCTGCTGTTGGCCTGATTGCTACTGGAATCCTATCCCAAGACCTTTGAAATCTGAAGTTGAAGTCAGTTAGCTGCTCATTGGAAGCTCTCTTGATAGTTGTCAGCTGTTCCAAAAGAGACAAGTTGTCTCCCTTCTCTCAAATTGATTGTGAAGTGCAATACACAGCTGATTCCAGTTTGTGATAGAGCCAGCTTCAAGGCTCCTACAACCATTGCAATGCTTTTCCCTTGAATGAGGATGCCAGCAATTTGACAGCTACTTGCATTTCATTAATCTCATGGATTGCACAAATGTTAGCAATGTCTTTGACATGATCACCAGGAGTGGTCTGATTTTCTCCAGTGAAGTATGGAATGTTCTTCAATGCTGCAACTGGGATTGGATTTTGTGCATTGAGAGCAAGTGGGCTGCTGCCTGTGAAGTTGACATAGGGGTTCACTGGTTGCGCCATTCTGATTGGTCTTAAAACCCTTGTATACTGAAAGAAAGGACGCTCAGGTGGAGGAGTTGAGAGAGTTCTGTTTGGTGGAGATGGAGACTTTTAAATCCTTCTTCCTCTTTGCCTTCTTCTTGGAGATAATTGTAGGTATTCAAACAGTACTTCCTCCTCTCCAACTCTTGACCCTGTGATTCTTCTCATAAGATTTCAGGCCTAACTGCTGAAACCAGTTGATTCTTCCCCTCGGAGTCGCCAGATATGCAAATAATAGCTCTTTTCAAGTAAGAAAATTACAGCAGATGCACATCAACTTTGCTGCAGTAAAAAAAATGAGACCTCTAGTCCCATCGGACGTGCCAAAACTGTTAGTACAAAATTACAGCACCCCTGGACGCTGATCATATTTCTAGGTTGATCACTCTTGCATCCAGTGTAATTGCACAACATGGAAACCTCTCTCCAAGTGTGGGACTTAGGAACTGAGAGAGGAATCTATAGATTAGAGGCTGGTTCCTCAAACTCCTCTGATTTAGATCTATATTTTGCAAAGCTACAGAGGTCTAGATCCTAATCCTATTCTAACTTGGAAGGAGACAGGGGTAGAAGTGTAAAAATTGAAACTAACTAAAGATGGTGATGCACCAAAAAGGAGTGGTGAAACATATTAGTCATGCAAATAGACACAAACCAAGGTTCACAACATAAAAACATACACAGAATGATAATGTATAATTTAGCATCTAAAATCAAGCAAATAATACAAACAGAGGATTGAAACCCATTCACAGAGCTTGCATTATCAATTTAATATCAAAATACACATTACACCCTCAGAGAGGTAAAGAAAACTATTACAATCCTTAGAGAGGTATGATACTTCATCAATCCCTTGAAGAAGGTGAAAGAAGAAGTCTGCTATGCCCAAAATGTTCCTCTGTTTGAAATGAGCCCAAAACTGGCTTTTAAAATGCAAGGGTCGAACCCAGGGAACAGGAGACGTACAAAGGCATGGGAGCCCATTCTTTCTTGACTATAGGTGTATTAAAATGGCATGGAGGACCTTACAAACCCATACCCTATCATTTTGACCAGATTACAGGAGAATGCGACCCATTCTGCATTAACTCTGGTCACTAGAATGTCATTTCCGGCCATGAATACGCGTCAGACCCATTTCTTGATTTTTCTCCCTCCAAAATACTCTAAAACGCAAGATTGACCCCAAAATTATGTAGAGAATTTCACCATCTTTCCGTTGATATAAAGAACGTGCAAATCTGAGCTTTGGATCAAAAGTTATGGCGATCTGAAGATCTAGGGCACAAAACAGGTGAAAGCGTGTTTTGAAATCCTTTCCCTCGCTCTGCCACCTGCACGACACGTGGGACGTGCTGATTGGATGAGAAATTCTCTCTCCTCCATCTTTCGTGGGCTTTCATTTTGAAATTCACTTGTGGGGCCCTTAACTAGACACGTGGCGCTATTTCATTGGTTCGGGCTGACCTTTTAAAACTTGCCCTTTGACCTTTCTGACCTTTTTTTTTCCTGAGACACGTGGCGGCTTCTGTTTGGTTCTCGGCCCTACCAGATTTTTTGCACCCTTCACGTCCTTTTGTCCCAGACATCCCAATTGCTTAGTGCTCCTTGTGCTGATTTCGGCCGAATCGGCCGGTTCGCGTCCATTTGTCCCGGATATCCCAATTGCCTTCGGACTGTTTTGACCTCTTTCAGCCGGTTCGCGCCTTTTCGGCCCGCTTGTCCCGAACTGTCCCTCTCAGCAGTTAGTCAATTTTCTCTTGATCGAACTGGCATTTCATGCCCGCCGCGTACTTTCGTCCCATTTGTCCCGTTTTCTTTTGGACTGCCTGTGCTCATTTCGGCCGAACCGTCCGGTTCGGGCCTTTTTGTCCCAAACGTCCCGAGCAACACTTAGCCAATTTTTCTTCCTCTTTCAGCCGGATCAGCTTTTTGCGCCCGCCGCGTACTTCTGGCCCGATAGTCCCAAATGCAATTTGGGCTGCCTAGAGGCTTTTCGGCTGATCCTCTTCCATTTGTCCCACTTGTCCCAAATGCTACCTTGAGCAGGACTTAGCCAATTTCCACAAATTTTCCTGGATCAACCTACTTGCTTTTCAGCAACTTTTTTACATTTTCTCAGAGCTTGCTCCCTGTTTCTTTGGCCAGGGGAGTTAGAAAAATACCTGAAGGGACCCTAGAAACCTGATTTTGCTCTGAATCAATCAATTTGCTTGGGATTTGAATCTTCTGATGCATGTTATCAAAATTTACCCTAGGGGGTGAATTTTGGATAACAGGCTGTCCAACACTGGTGCTACCTTCGAAAGTGCAATGGACATGGCATTCAAAGGTTTGATTAACAATGTGGGGCTGATTTACCTTGATGATATCACTATTTTTTCCAAAAATGTAGCAAAACACCTCTCTCATTTGAGGCAAGTCTTCACAAGGTGCAGGAGATTTGGAGTGTCTTTGAATCCTAAGAAGTGCATATTTCTTGCACATGAAGGAAATCTCCTTGGCCATATTGTTTCAAAATAAGGATTAGAAATTGATCCAGAGAGGGTTGAAGCCATAAGAGCACTACCATTTCCCAGCCACAAGAAAGCCCTTCAAAGTTTCTTGGGAAGGATAAACTTTGTTCGGAGGTTTGTCCCAAATTTTGCAGCCCTTGTCAAGCCCATCACAAAAATTTCTAAAGAAGAGCATGGCTTTCAAGTGGACAGCAGAAGGCAAGGATAGTTTTGAAGCAATCAAATAAGCCATCTCCCAAGCGCCAACCCTCATAAACCAGGACTTCTCGAAGGATTTCATCCTCTATGCATTTGGAGGTAATGACACTATTTCTACCATTTTGGTACAGCAGAACAAGGATAATGATGAGCAGCCAATTGCCTTCTTCAGCCAGAGCCTAGATGACTATGAGGTGAGGTACTCTTTTATTGAGAAGCATGTACTTGCAGTAATCAAAAGCTTGAAGAAATTCAAGCATTTAGTCTCAAACAACAAGGTCCAGTTGTTGGTCTCACATGCTGGGGTTAAGGACTTCCTCCTCAACAAGGATTTGAATGAGAAAAGGTGAGGTTGGATCACCCATGTCATGGAGTATGACATTGAGATCAAGATCACCAAGCTGGTAAGAGGGAAAGGATTGTGTGAGTAGCTGGTTTTGGGGAAGCAAAGAGAAGTATGCAATGAAGAAGAGGCTATTTTGACAGTCCAGGACAGCCATGAGCCAAGTGGCAATCAAGAAGAAGACAATGCTGCCCCCACTCCTTGCTGGACCCAAGGTATTATACACTTCCTATGCATAGGCCTATGCCCTCTGGAGATGAACAAGACCCAAAGGAGACACTTCAGATTGCAGGCTGTCCCGTATGCCATTGTTGATGGAGTTTTGTTCAAGAAAGATGTGAATGGAGTGTTGCTGAGATGCATTAGCACAAATCAGATTCAAAGGGTGTTGGAAGAGTTCCATGGTGGACAAGCTGGTGGTCATTTTGCACCAAGAGTGACAGCTCTAAAAATCATGAAGGCTGGTTATTATTGGCCTAAAATCTTTAGTGATTGCTATGCATGGATCAAGAGGTGTAAGAATTGTGCATTCTTCACAGGAAAAGAGAGACTTGCTGCCCTTCCATTACATCCAATCTCAGTTGACCAGCCATTCATGCAATGGGGTTTGGACTTCATTAGAGTCATTAATCCCAATTCAAGCCAAGGGCACAAATGGATTTTGATAGCCACAGACTACTTCACCAAATGGACAGAAGCAGTAGCACTCAAAGAGGCAAATGAGTCTAGCATCTTAGACTTTTATGAGGGGATAACAACCAGATTTGGTGTACCTGCTACAATAATCTCTGATAATGCATTGGCATTCATTGGATCTAAGGTGACTGAGTGGGCTATCAAGAACGGTATCTACCTAAGCACTTCATCAAACTATTACCCTCAAGGTAATGGCCAGGCCGAGTCTACAAACAAGAACTTGTTGAGGATCATTAGGAGGACTCTTGACGAGAATCAGAGGTCTTGGCATACCAAACTGAAATCAGCCTTATGGGCTGATAGGATAACTCCCAAAAGATCCACAGGTAACTCTCCATTCAGGCTTGTCTATGGAAGAGAGGAAATCTTGCCCATGTCACTTGAGTTGCCAAAATTGGAACTCATGAAGCAGCTGGAGTTGCTAGAGTTTGAGCCCATGGAGGTGAGGTATGCAGAGTTGATGGAGCTGCAAGAGATCAGAAATCAGGCATCCCAAGTAATGGAAAAGGATCAAGCTTCGATCAAAAAGACCTTTGATAGGAAGGCCAAGGATAGATCTTTTTAGGTTGGAGATCTAGTGTTGAAATGGGATGTGGATAGAGCAAAATCGGGAAGGCATTCAAAATTTGATGCCATTTGGAGTGGCCCATACATGGTCACGAAGTGCAAGAACAACAATGCTTTCCAATTGGCCTCATTGGATGGTGAAGAACTGCAGATTCCAGTAAATGGAATCTATCTCAAGCGTTGCTTCTAGAGGGAAGTTCACTACCTTGTAAATATTGGATTAGATTTTCATTCCTCCAAGTGCTTTTTGCACATTGTTTTGCTGTAGGTTAGTTTTGTTTTCCCTAAGTGCTTTGGCACGGCTTGCTGTCCATGGAGATGTTTTGCAGTCCTTGCTTCCATCAGGTGATATTCCATCTTCCTCCTTATACATTCTGAGTCAGTTAGGGGTTATAAATAGAATATTTGATGACTCCATGCCCAATGGACTGCTTCAGGCTACTGGTATCTTCTACCTAGCAGGCAGGTGACCCCGTTGAGTCACCAAATTGTTATCCAAAATTCACCCCCCAGGGTAAATTTGATAACATGCATCAGAATACTCAAGTCCCAGGCAAATAGATTGATTCAAGGCAAAAAATCATGTTTCTAGGGTCCCCTCAGATTTTTTCTAACTCTCCTATCTAAGGAGAAAAGAGAAAGTTCTAAAAAAGGGTGAAAAAGTTGCAAAAAACAAGCTTGGGCCAGAAAAAATCATGAAAATCGGCTAAGTCCTAGTCCAGGCAGCTCTGGGGACAGTTGGGACGTCGGGGCGCAAATCAGCCGAAAAGCTTCCAGGCGGTCCGCGCAGCACTGGGACAGTCTGGGACATCGGGACGCGCGGGACGCGAAAGGGCGAACCGGCCAAAGGTAAAAACAAAATTGACTAACTACTGTGCTGAACAGGCTGGGACATCTAGGCCGCTGAGGATGTGAAGGACATGAACCACCCGGATCGGCTGAAACAGAGAACTTTCACACTGGGACAGTTGGGACATAGGGACGCGAGGGACGCGGAAAGCCGAAGGATTCGAGAGCCAATCAAATCACACCACATGTCTTTGCCTCAAAGAGGGACAGGGAAGCCCGAATCGGGCGGATCGGAGGAATTTGTCCCAGATAGTTTGGGACAACCGGGCCAAAGGGATGTGAGGGACGTGAAAAGCTGGCAGGCCTGTGGATGAATCAGGAAACGCCACGTGTCACAAGGGAAAACGTCCAAAATTTCAAAGGGCGAGGTTTGAAGCATTGGCCCGAGCCAATAGAAAGAGGACACATGTCCTAAGGAGAAGGGGAGTGTGGAGCTCGGGGAGGAATTAGAGAATTTGGCAAAAGTTTTGGCCAAAAACTAAAAGGTAAAGGATGACCCCGCGCCCCTGTCCTCCAACCAGATCATGCCACGTGTCCCAAGTGGCGGGGACGCGGGGAAAAAATGGGAAATTTTCCAAAATTACAAAAATTCAAAACTTTCAAGGAAAACCCATGGGTAAGGGAAGGAGAGAGAATTGCTCATCCAATCAGTGCACCGACACGTGTCGTCCAGGTGGCAAAGCGCGGGAAAAATTTTCAAAAAAAACCATTTTTGCATGTTTTGTGCCCTAAATCTTCAGATCGCCATATCTTTCGATCCAGAGCTCAGATTTGCACGTTCTTTATATCATTGGAAAGCTTATAAAATTCTCTACATGATTCCGGGGTCAATCTTGAATTTTGGTGTAGTCTAGAGAGAGAAAGTTAAGAAATGGCTCTGACGCATGTTCATGGCCAGAAGTGACATTTTAGCGACCAAATTTAATGCAGAATGGGTCGCATTCTCCTCCAATTCAGTCAAAAATGACAGGGTATGGGTTTGTAAGGTCCTCCATGCTGATTTAATGCATTTACAGTCAATGAGGAATGGGCTCCCACATTTTTGTACATTTTCTCTCTCCTGGGCTCGACCCATGCAATGTAAAAGCTAGATTTGGCTCATTTCTAAAGGGGGAACACTTTTTGGCATAGCAATCTTCTTCTTTCACCTCCAGCAAGTGATTGTTGCAAGAATCAGACCTCTTCAAAGACTGTAACAGTTTTTCTACCTCTCTGAGGTTGTAATGCAGTGGTTTTGACATTGGAAATGATAATGCAAGCTTTGTGAATGGGTTTCAGTCCTTTGTTTGTATTATTTGCTTCATTTCAGATCCTAAATTATATCTTATCAGCCTGTGTATGTTTTATGTTGCAATCTTTGGTTTGTGTCTATTTGCATGACAAAATATTTCACCACTCCTTTTGGTGCATCACCATCTTTAGTTAGTTTCAATTTTTGCATTTCTATCCCTGTCTCCTTGCAATTTAGAGTAGGATTAGGATCTGAACCTCTGTAGTTGTGTAAATATAGATCTAAATCAGAGGAGTTTGAGGAACCAGCCTCTAATCTGGAGATTCCTCTCTCAGTTTCACAAGTCCCACACTTGGAGAGAGGTTTCCATGTTGTGCAATCACACTGGATGCCTAGAGTGATCAACCTAGAAGCTTGATTTACATCTAGGGGTGCTGTGATCCTGCACTAACAACACTAAACCCTAAACCTTAAACCCTTAAAGTTAAGCCTAAGCTAAACCATAAACCCTAAACCTAAAACACTAAACCCTAAATCTAAACCCTTAACCCTAAACCCTAAACCAAAAACCATAAATCCTAAACCCTAAACCTTAAATTCAGCCTAAACCCTAAACCCTGACCTAAACCCTAAACCCTAAACCCTAAACCCTAAACCCTAAAGTATAAACCCCCTAAACCCTAAACCCTAAACCCTAAACTATAAACGCTAAACCCTAAACCCTAAACCCTAAACCATAAACATTAAACCCTAAACCCTAAACCCTAGATCCCTAAATTGTAAACCATAAACCATAAACCCTAAACCCTAAACCTTATAAACCATAAAACCTTGAACCTTAATCCCTAAAAAATAAACTTGTATAGCCTTAAACCTAAAATATCCCTAAACCTTAAACCCTAAAACCTAAACTTGAGCCCAAAACCCTAAACACTAAATCCTAAACCCTAAACTGTAAACCCTAAACCCTAAACCCTGAGCCCTTATCTAAAACAATTAAACTATAATACCTAAACCCTAAACCCTAAACCCTAAACCTTAAACCCTGAGACCTAAACCTGAAACCCTAAATTATAAACCCTAAACCCTAAACCATAAACACTAAACCCTTAAACCCTAAACACTAAACCTTATACCCTAAACCCTAAACCATAAAACCCTAAACCCTAAACCACTAAACATGAACCCTAAACCCTAAACCCTAAATTCCAAAGCCCCTAAACCCTAAAACCTAAACCCTAAACCCTAAACACTAAACCCTAAACCCTAAGCCCTATAAGCCCTAAACCTTAATTCTAAAAACAAAACCTAAACCCTAAACATAAACCCTAAATCCTAAACCCTAAACCCTAAGCATAAACCATAAAACCTAAACCATATTAAATAAACCATAAACCTAAACCTAAACATAAATCCTAAATTAAACCCTAAACCCTAAACCCTAAACCTTGAATCATAAACCCCATAAACCCTAACCCTTTATCCTACCCCATAAACCCTAAACCCTAAGCCCTAACAATCCCTTGAGCCCTAAATCATAAAACATTGAACCTAATCCCTAAACCCTAAATAGTTAAACCTAAAACCTAAGCCCTAAATCCTAAACACTAAACCCTAAACCCTAAATCCTAAAACTGTAAATCCTAAACCTAAACCATAAAACCCAAATCCTTTAAACCTAAACCGTAAACCCTGAGATCACTAAACCCTAAACCCTAAACCCTAAACCTTAAACTTAAACCCTAAACCCTAAACCCTAAACCCTAAACCCTAAACTCTAACCCTAAACCCTAAACTCAAACCCTAAATCCTAAATAATAAACCCTAAAATCTAAACCTTTAATCGTAAAAACTATTAACCCTAAACCTAAAATCATATAACCTAAACCCTAAACCCTAAACCCTAAGTAATAAACTATAATCCCTTAGCCCTAAACCCTAAACCCTAAACCCTAAACGCTAAACCCTAAACTATAAACCCTTAATCCTTAAACCCTAAACCTTATACTAAAACCATAAACCCTTAATCCTAAACCCTAAACCCTAAACTTAAACCCTAAACCCTAAACCATGAAAAATAAACCTTTAAACCCTATAAACCTTTAACCCTAAACCATAAGCCTTAAAATGTAATCCCTTAATACTAAATCTTAAAGCTGAAGCCGTAAACCATAAACCCTAAATCCTAATCCCTAAACCCTAAACCCTCAACCCTAACACTAAACCCAAAACCCTAAACTAATAAATCATAAACCCTAAACATATCAACCATAAACCCTAAACCCTAGAATTTTTATTAAACCCCTAAAACCTAAACCCTAAACCCTAAACCCTAAACATTAAATCCCTAAACCCTTAACCCTAAATTTAAACCCTAAACCATAAACTATAAAACCTAAATCCTAAACACTAAAACTAAACTCTAAAACATAAACCTTATACCTTAAACACTAAACAATAAACCCTAAACCCTAAAATTGAACCATAAACTATAAATCATAAAACCTAAACCCTAAACCCTAAACCTTAAACCCTAAACCACTTACCCTAATCCCTAAACCCTAATCCCTTAAGTCCTAAACCTTAAACCCTAAACCCTGAACCCTAAACCTAAATCCTAAACCCTAAAAAATAAAACCTTAAACCCTAAACCCTAAACCCTAAACCCTAAACCGTAAACCTAAACCATAAACCTAAACCCATAAACCCTAAACTCAAAACCCTAAACCCTAAACCCTAAAAACTAAACCCTAAACTATAATCCCTTAGCCCTAAACCTTAAACCCTAAACCCTAAACCCTAAACCCTAAGCCCTAAACCCTAAACCCTAAATTTTAAACCCTAAATTATAAACCACATAAAATAAATCCTAATCCCTAAACCCTAAAATCCTAAAAACCTAAACCTTGAATCGTAAACCCATAAACCCTAAACCCTTAAAGCTAAACCCTATTTTTTAACCCTAACCCTAAACCCTAAGCCCTAAATTGTAATCCCTTAGCCCTAAATCTTAAACCCTTAAAACCTAAACCCTAAACCCTAGACCCTAAAGCATAAACCCTAAACCCTAAACCCTAAATATTAAATCATAAACCCTAAACCCTAAATGCTAAACCATAAACCTAAACCCTATATCCATAAACCCTATTCCTAAACCTTGAATCATAAACCCTAAACCCTAAACCCTAAACCATAAAAATAAACCCTAAACCCTAAACCCTGAAACCCCTAAACCCTAAACCATAATCCCTTAAACCTAAACCTTAAACCCTGAAACCTTAAACCCTAGCCCTAAACCCTAAATCCCTAAACCCTAAAAACATAAAACCTAAACCCTAAACCCTAAACCATTAAACACTAAACCATAAACAATAAACCATAAACCATTAAACACTAAACCTAAACCTTAAACCCTAAACCCTAAAACATAAACCCTATTAGCCCTAAACCATAAACCCTAAATACTAAATCCTAAACCCTAAATGCTCATCCTTAAACCCTAAACCTGAAACCCTAACCCCTAAACTCTAAACTATAAGCCCTAAGCCCTAAACATTAAATCCTAAACCTTAAACCCTAAATCCTCAACCCTAGCCCTAAACCCTAAACCCTAAACCATAAACATTAAACCCTAAACCCTAAACCCTAAAACAATAAACCCTAAAAACCCTAAACCCTAAAACCTAAAAACTAAACCATGAATCTAAACCCCTAAATCATGTAGCCCTAAACCATAAACCCTAAACCCTAAACCCTAAATATGAAATAGTAAAACCTAAACCCTAAACCCTAAACCCTAATCCATAAGCCCTAAAACTTAAACCCTAAACCCTAAACATTAAACCCTGAGACCTAAACCCTACACCCAAATTCCTAAACCATAAACCCTAAATCCATAATATTAAACTCTAAACCGTAAACCATAAACCCTAAATCCTAAACCCTAAACACTAAACCATAAACCCTAAAGCCTGAGCACTAAACACTAAACCCTAAACCCTAAACCCTATAAAACCTAAACCCTAAATCTAAATCCTAAAAACCTTTAGCCCTAAACCTTAAATCTAAACCCTAAACTATAAACCCTAAACCCTAAACCATGTAAACCTTTACACCCTAAACCTTAAACCCTAAGACCTAATTCCAAAAACCTAAACCCTAAACCCTAAACAATAAATCCCTAAACCCTAAACCCTAAACCCCCTAAACCCTAAACCCTAAACCCTAGTAACCTAAACCCTAAATTGTAAACCCTAAACCCTAAACATTTAGATCTATAAACCTTGTAAACCCTAAACCCTAAACCCTGAGCCCTAAACCGTAAACCCTTAAACCTAAACCTTAAACCCTAAAACCTAAACCCTAAACCCTGAATCAAGCGTAAACCCTATAAATCCTAAACCTTTAGCCCTAAACAATAAACCTTAAACCCTAAACAATAAACCCTTAATATTAATCCCTTATCCCTAAACCTTAAACCCTAAGACCTAAACCCTAAACCCTAAATCCTTAACCCTAAACTCTAAACCTTAAACCCTAAACCCTAAACCCTAAATATTAAACCCTAAACCATAAACTTGAAAACCTAAACCATAAACCCTTAATCCCTAAACCCTAAACCCTAAACCCTAAACATAAACCATAAATCCTAAACCCTATACCCTAAACCCTAAACCTTAAACCATAAACCCTAAACCCTAAACCCTAAACCTAAACCCCCATAAACCTTTAAACCCTAAACCCTAAACCATGAACCCTAAACCTAAAAGCTAAACCTAAACCCTAAACCCTAAACCCTAAATCCTTAACCCTAAACCTTAAACCCTAAAATTGAAACCCTAAAACTAAACCCTAAATCCTTAGCCCTAAACCCTAAACCCTAAACCCTTAAACCCTAAACTCATAAACCAATAGCTAAACCCTTGAGAACTAAACATTAAACCCTAAACCCTAAACCCTAAACCCTAAACCTTAAACCCTTAAACCCTAAAACTTAAACCCTAAACTCTAAACCCTAAACATTGAGCCATAAATCCTAAACCCTAAACTAAACCTTGAACCCTAAACCCATAACCCTAAACCCTAAACTATAAACCGTAAACCGTAAACCCTAAACCCTAAACCCTAAATCCTAAACCCTAATAAACCTAAATCCTAAACCCTAAACCCTAAACCTGAAACCCTAAGCCCTTAAACCTAAACCCTAAACCCTAAACCCTAAAACCTAAACCCTAAACCCTAAAGCCTAAACCCTAAACCCTAAAAAATATTAAACTCTAAACCATTAAACCTATAAACCCTAAATCCTAAACCCTAAATGTTAAACCCTAAACCCTAAACCCTAAACCCTAAAAATCCTAAACCTTGAATCTAAACCCTAAACCCTGAATCTTTAACCCTAAACCACTAAACCCTAAACCCTAAACCCTAAACCCTAATCCCTTAAACCCTAAACCTTAAACACTAAGACCTAAACCCTAAACCCTAAACCCTAAATTAAACCTAAACAGTAAACCCCTAAACCCTAAACCCTTAACCCTTAACTATTAAACCCTAAACCCTAAACCCTAAAACCTAATCCCTAAACCCTAAACCATAAACCTAAACCCCATAAACCCTAAATCCCTAAACCCTAAACCCTAAACCCTAAGCCCTAAACCCATGTAATCCATTAAACCTAAACCTAAACCCCTATATACCCTAAACCCTAAAACCTAAAACCTAAATACTAAACCCTAATCCCTAAACCTAAACCATAAATCCCTAAACCCTAAACCCTAAAACCCTAAACCCTAAACCACTAAACCATAAAAACTAAACCTTGAATTATAAACCCTGAACCCTAAACCCTTAGCCTTAAACCATAAACCATAAACCCTAAACCCTAAACCCTGAACCCTAACCCTTAAACCTAAATCCTAAACCCCCTAAAATAAACCCTAATCCCTAAACCCTTAATCTAAACCATAAACCCTGAGACCTAAACCCTAAACCCTAAACCCTAAACCCTAAACCCTAAACCTAAACCATAGAACTAAACCCTAAACCTAAACCCTAAATATCTAAACCCTAAACCCTAAAACTTAAACCATAAACCCTAAACCCTAAACCATATAAATAAACCCTAGGCCATAAACCCTAAACCCTAAACCCTAAAAAACTAAAACTTAAATCCTAAACCATAAACCCTAAAACATAAACCCTAACCTATAAACCCCTAGCCCTAAACCCTAATCCCTAAAACCTAAACCATGATAACTAAACCCTAAACCCTAAATCCTTAAACCCTAAACCATAAACCATAAACCCTAAACCCTAAACCCTAAACCCTAATCCAAAACCTTAAACCCTAAACCCTAAACCCTAAAACCTAAACCATAAAAACCATAAACCCTAAACCTAAACCTAAAATATAAACCCTAAACCATAAACAAAAAACCCTAAACCCTAAACCCTATAATCCCTTTATCCTAAACACTAAACCTTGAGACCTAAACCCTAAATCCTAAACCATAAAACCTAAACCCTAAACCCTAAGCACTAAACCCTAAACCTAATTCCTAAACCATAAAACTAAACCATAAACCATAAATATTAAACCCTAAACCCTAAACTCGAAACGCTAAACCCTAAACCCTAAATCTAAAAAACTAAACCATAAACCATAAACCCTAAACCCTAAAACCTAACCCCTAAACATTAAACCCTAAACCCTAAACCCTAAACCCTAAACCCTAAAACCTAAACCCTGAGCCCTAAAACCTTAAAACTCTAAACCTAATCCCTAAACCCTAAACCTAAACCCTAAACCCTAAACCATAGACCCTAAACCCTAAACCCTAAAATTTAAACCACAAACACTAAACCCTAAAAACTAAACCTTAATTTGTAAACCCCATAAACTTTAGCCATAAACCCTAAACCCTAAACTAAGAAACCTAAATCATAAACCCTAATTATAAACCCTAAACCGTAAACCCTACCTAAACTATAATCCCTTAGCCCTAAACATTAAACCTTGAGACCTAAACCCTAAATCCTAATTCCTAAACCCTAAACCCTAATCCAGGAGCACTAAAAAATAAACCCTAAACCGTAAACCATAAATCATAAATCCAAAACCCTAAACTCTAAACCCTAAAACCCTAAACCCTAACCCTAAACTCTAAACCCTAAACACTGATAACTAAACCTTAAATCCCTAAACCCCATAAACCCTAGCCCTAAACCCCTATGAAACCCTAAACCCTAAACCCTAAACCCTAAAATTTAAAGCCCTTAAACCCTAAACCTTAAACCTGAGACCTAAAGATCCTAAATCCTAAACCATAAACCATAAACCATAAACTCAAAACCCTAAACCTTAAACCCTAGACCTAAACCATAAACCATAAATCCTAAACCCATAAACCTCAAAACTTAAACCCTAAACCCTAACCCCTAAACCCTAAAACCTAAAACTAAATCTCGAATCGTAAACCCCATAAACCCTAAACTCTATACCCTAAACCCTAAACCCTATGTAAAACCCTAAACCCTAAACCTTAAACCCTAAATCCTAAACCCTAAACCTTAAATCGTAAACCGCATAAACCCTAAACCTTTAGCCCTAAACCATAAACCCTAAATTATAATCCCTTATCCCTAAACCTTAAACCCTAGACCTAACCCCTAAACCCTAAACCCTAAACCCTAAACTCTAAACCCCTAGTGTAGCACTAAACCCTAAACCCTAAATATTAAACCCTAACCCTAAAACCTAAACCCTAAACCTAATCCCTAAATCCTAAGTCCTAAACCCTAAACCCTAAACCAAAAAAACCTAAACCGTAAAACTGTAAACCCTAAAAATACCCTAACCCTAATCCCTAACCCCTAAACCCTAATCCCTAAAACCTAAATCCCTAAACTATAATCCCTAAACCCAAACCTTAAACCCTAAACCATAAACCCTAAACCCTAAACCATAAACCACTAAACTAAACCCTAAACCCTAAATCATTAAAATCCTAAACCTAAAAAGTATTAAACCCTAAAATCGAAACCCTAAACCTTAAACTCTAATGACCTAAAACCATAAACCCTAAACCTAAACACCTAAACCCTAAACCTTGTAGAACGTAAACCTTAAACCCTAAACCCTAAACACTAAACCTAAACCCTAAACCCTAAACCCTAAATAGCTTAAACCCTAAACCCTAAAACAAATACCATAAATCCTAAATCCATAAAACCTTGAACCCTAAACCCTAAATCCTAAACCCTAAATACTTAATACCAAACATTAAACCCTGAACTCTAAACCCTAAACCCTAAATCATAAACCCTAAACCCTAAACCCTAAATCCTAATCCCTTAGTCCTTAAACCCTAAACCCTGATAACCCTAAACCCTAAACCACTACACCCTAAACCCTAAATACCCTAAACCATAAACCCTAAACCCTAAGCACTAAACCCTAAACCATAAACCATAAACCATAAACCCTAAAACCTAAACCCTAAACCCTAAACCATAAACCCTAAACCTAAACCCTAAACCCTAAACCCTAAAACTAACCCTCAATCCCAAACCCTAAACCTAAACCTTTAAACCGAAACCTAAAAACCTAAACCCTAAGCCCTAAACCCTAAACCCTTAACCCTAAACCTAAACCCTAAGACCTAAACCCTAAACCCTAAGCACTAAACCTCTAAACCCTAAACCTTAAACCATTAAAAACCCTAAACCGTAAACCTAAACCCTTAACCCTAAACAATAAACCCTAAACCCTAAACATCTAAATCCCTAAACAAAAACTAAACCTTGAATCATAAACCCCATAAACCCTAAATCCTAAACCCTAAACCCTAACCCCTAAGCCCTAAAATGTAATCCCTTAGCCCTAAAGATTAAAGCCCTAGACATAAGCCCTAAAACCTAAAACCTAAACCCTAAACCTAAACCCTAAATCCCCTAAATCCAAAACCCTTAAATCCTAAACCCTAAACTCCAAACCCTAAACCCTAAACCCTAAACCATAAAACCTAAACCTTGAACTTGTAAACCCTAAACCCTGAATCCTAAATACTAAACCCTAAACCCTAAACCCTAAACCCTAAACCCTAAACCCTAATCCACTTAACCCTAAACCATAAACCCTGAGACCTAATAGCCCTAAAACCTAAACCCTACACCATAAGCCCTAAACCCTAAACCATGAGATCTAAACCCTAAATTTAAACCGTAAATATTAAACCCTAAAACCATAAAGCCCTAAACCATAAACTCTAAACCATAAGCCATAAAATTAAACCCTAAACCATAAACCCTAAACACTAAATCCTAAATCCTAAACCCTGAGCACTAATTCCTAAACCCTAAATATTAAACCCTAAACCATAAACCATAAACCATAAATTCTAAACCCTAAAACATAAACTCAAAACACTAAACCCTAAACCCTAAACCCTAAAAACAAAAATTTTAATCGTAAACACCATAAACCCTAAAACTTTATACCTAAAACATAAACCCTAAACCATAAACCGAAAAACCTATGCCCTAAACTATAATCCCTTTGTCCTAAACCTTAAACCTTGAGACCTAAACCCTAAACCCTAAATCCTAAACCCTAAAGCCAAAACCCCAAGACCTAAACCCTAAACCCTAAACCCTAAACCCTAAATATTAAACCCTAAACCGTAAACCCTAAACCATAAATATTAAACCCTAAACCCTAAACCCTAAACCCCTAAACCCTTAAACTCCTAAACCATAAAACCATAAACCATAAACCCTAAACCATAAATACTAAACCCTAAACCCTAAACCCTAAACCCTAAGCCCTAAGCCCTAAACTATAATCCCTTATCCCTAAACCTTAAAACCAAAGACCTAAACCCTAAACCCTAAGCACTAAACCCTAAACCCTAAACCCTAAAATGTAAACCACAAACCCTAAAACCTAAACCCTAAACCATAAAAACTAAACCCTAAATCATAAACCCCCTAAACCTTTAAAACTAAACCTTAAATCCTAAACCCCATAAACCCTAAACCTTTAGCCGTAACCCTAAATCATAAACCCTAACCCTAAGCCCTAAACTATAATCCCTTAGCCCTAAACATTAAACCCTGAGACCTAAACCCTAAAACCTAAACCCTAAACATTAAACCCTAAACACTAAACCCTAAATCATAAATATTAAACCCTAAACCCTAAACCATAAACTATAAATCCTGAGCCCTAAAATGTAATCCCTAAACCCTAAACCGTAAACCCTAAAACCCTAAAAACTAAACCTTGAATCATAATCCGCATAAAGCCTAAACCATTAGCCATAAACCATAAACCCTAAACCCTAAACAATAAACCCTTAATTTTAATCCCTTAGCCCTAAACCTTAAACCCTGAGACCTAAACCCTTAACCCTAAACTCTAAACGTTAAACACTAAACCCTAAACCCTAAATATTAAACCCTTAACCGTAAACACTAAGCCCTAAACCCTAAACCATAAACCATAAATATTAAACTATAAACCATAAACCATAAACCATAAACCACAAATCCTAAACCCTAAACCCTAAAATAAAAACCCTAAACCATAAACTATAAACCCTAAATCGTAAACCATAAACCCTAAATCCTAAACCCTAAATCCAAAACCCCAAACCCTAATCCCTAAACCATGAAATCCATGGAAATGGTGTCCCATTTCCACTCCGATATAGCATGAGGATAGAGAAGGCTAGCTGGATGTTGATGCTCAGCCTTCACTTTCTGGCACTCTAAACAATGTGACACAAACTGAGCCACATCCCTGTGAAGACCTCTCCAGTGATATAACTGTCTCAAGGTGGCGTGCATCTTCTTCACCCCAGGATGGGCCGAATAGAGTACACGATGTGCCTCTATCAAGATGTCCTACCTCAAGTCTCCATCCCTAGGAACATAAATCCAACCTCTGTGCCTGAGAAGACCATCTTCCTCTACTGAGAAACCATCAAATTTCCCCTCAAGGGGTCTCTGGGACTCAATCTCTACTCGGGCTGCAATGTAGAAACTATCAAGAGGAAGCTGCTGAAGGATCCTGCTCCGTAAATCTATGCTCACTGAAGTAGCCATGCTTAAATGCCTCCGTCTGCTGAGAGCGTCTACAACCACATTCTCCTTTCCTCTCACATGCTCGATCTCCATGTCGTACTCACAAAGAAACTCCATCCAATGCCTCTTACGAGTGTTTAGATTGGGCTGAGTGAACAGGTGGCAAAGGCTCAAATGATCTGTCCTAAGTGTGAATCTCCAACCAAGGAGAAAGTTTCTCCATCGAACTAAAGCATGCGCAATTTCTGCAAGCTCAAGATCATGGGTAGGATAATTAAGCTCATGGTCTTTGAGTTTTTGAGACTCAAAAGCTACAACTCTTCCCTCCTGCATAAGAACACCTCTAAGGCCTGTCAACGAAGCATCTGTGCATACAAAGAAATCACCATGTGGATCCGGCACTGCAAGAATAGGTGTTGTAGTGAGGCATCCCTTCAGGGTCCTGAAGGCCTGCTCACACCTGTTTGACCAAACAAACTTCTTCCCTTTTCACTGAAGGGAAGTTATGGGGTGTACTATCTGAGAGAAGTCCTGAATAAATATCTTGTAGTAGCCTGCTAACCCCATGAAGCTGCACACCTCTGTCACTGTAGTGGGTGCTGGCCAATCCTTAATCACTCTAATCTTGGAAGGATTGACTGTGATACCTTCCCCTGAGATGATATGACCCAAGTACTGTATCTTTGACTGAAAGAAAGCACACTTCTCTAAGTACATGTAAAGTTGTTGCTCACGAAGACACTGAAGAACCTGACGAAGGTGACCCTCGTGCTCGTCACGTGTACGTGAGTAAATCAAAATGTCATCAAGAAATATGAGCACGAAGTGATCTAAGAAGGTCCTGAATACCCCATTCATCAAACTCATAAACACTGCGGGGGCATTTGTCAAACCGAAAGGCACCACTGTGAACTCATAGTGCCCATACCTCGTACGAAAAGTAGTCTTATGGATGTCTACCTCCATAATCCTCAACTGATGGTACCTAGACTTGAGATCGATCTTAGAGAACACTGTGGCTCCCTTCATTTGATGAAACAAGTCATCAATGCGAGGTAGGGGATAACGATTCTTGATCATTACCTTATTCAGCTGGTGATAGTCTATGCATAACCTTAAGGATCCATCCTTCTTCTTAACAAATATAACTAGTCTACCCCAAGGGGATACACTAGGATGGATAAGGCCTTTCTCTAGAAGGCCATCCAGTAGTAACTTGATCTCACAGAGCTTTGGGGTGGTCATTCGATAAGGAGCTCATGAGATAGGATCTGCTCCTGGAACCAGATCAATATAGAAATCAATCTCATGTGGGGGTGGCATCCCCGGTAGCTTCCTTGGGAAAATATCTACATACTCTCTCAAAATGGGATGGTCATCTAGCAATGGCCCATTAGACCCATCCTCTATCCGGTCACTAACTGTGACTGCATACATCTGACAACCCCATCACACACATCGCTTGAGCTGCATAGCAGAGATAGTGTGAATAGAAATAGGTCTCTTGACCACAAAAATCATCGACTCAACTCCAAGATCATCTGCACAAGATATAGTCTTATGATAGCAATCCATCCTGGCCCTATGTGTAGACAACCAATCCATGCCTAAAATGACTCCATATGAGCCCAAAGGAAGTACGTGAAGATCTGAAGTGGTGATGAAAGGTCCCATGTTAACAACACACTCCTTTACTTAGGAGTCTACCAAGACCTTGGCTCCGAAAGCCATCTCAACATCCTATCTAACAGCCACCATCCTACATCTCTCTACTAAGGATGGTGCAATAAATGAATCAAAAGAACCGGAGTCAAACAATATGGAGGTAGGAACACCTCCAATATAACCTGGGGTCTCAAAGACCATCCTCTGGTGCTCAGCCTGGCAGTTCTCAACCACTGCGTAGATCTTGTGACTCCATCCCATGTCTCCGACTGTAGGCTCTGAGATGGGTGTCTTACCCTTATTAAGGTTCTGGGGGCAATCTCTCCAAAAGTGTCCCACTACTCCACACCTGAAGCAACCACCTGACATCCTCCAAACTACAACACTACCAGAAGGTGCCCTAGAGGTAGGTGCTGTGGACCCTGATGATCCAGTCATAGTCTTTTGTGGCCTCTGTGATCTAGCTCTTGCTGACTGAGCTCTAGCTCCACCCTATGTCCTGGTGGGACCCCTAGGAGGCCCCATGCTCTGACCTCTCTGTACATCAATTCTCTGAGGAGGCCTATAAGGTGGGTGGGACTGCTGCTATGGCCCGAAAGATGACTGTGAAGAATGATGACCACCATAAGGAAGACGAGCTGACTCCCTCGATCTACTATCCTGCAACTGCTGAATATGGCTCCTAACCTAGTCTCTAGCCTGTTAGGTTTTACCTCGAGTCTCCTCTGTAATGTAGGCCTTCTAAACGGCCTCTGCTAATGTCTGTGGGTAGTGGATCTAAACAACACCTCCAATGTCTATATTAAGGCCCCAAATGAACCTGTGGATCTGCACCTACTCATCCTGCATGTAATTAGCGTAGTGAAGTAGGTCCAGGAACCTACTCTCATACTCGGCCACTGTAAGGGAAGCCTGTCAAAGGTCATGGAACTCATCAATCCTCTGTTATATGAATCTTCGTGGTAAGTATCTACTCCTGAATCTCTCCTCAAATAGCTCCCAAGTGACTGTCTCTGAATCTATATGGAGTTTCTACTCCTCTATCCTCCACCATACTCCAGCTCTGTCCTTCAGTAGATGGATTGCAACATGAGCTTTCGTGTTACTAGAACAAGGACAAAGCTTAAAGCAACCGCTCAAGCTAACTAGCCAGGCCTCTGCCTAGAAACCACCTATGTCACCTGAATAATGTGAGGGCCTAAGCTTTAGGATCTCCCTGATATGATCTGCAGCTGTGGTTTGATAGCCTCTAGGCCTCTCTATAAGTTCATCCCTAAGCCTAGGGCTTCGAGACCTCTCTCTATGCTCCATAACTCTATCACCCTGCCTCCTAGGTGGTGAATCTACTCTGACTGATTCTCTATGAAAATTCTCTCCTCCATCCTCCTCACCATGTGGAGGAGGTGCATATCCCTCAATGGAAGTATCTCTATCCTGGTCTAGTGGTGGTGGTGGCGAATCTGAGCCTTTGTGAATGTTCCCCCTACTCTGTTTGAGTTCCCTGCATAGACCAGAGTGGGAGTTAGTTTCATTACCTTGAGTTTTCTTCATTTTTCTAAGTTTACTAACATGTCTAATTTTAAATTAGTTTTGTTTTCTAGATTATCAATTTGCTAGTTTTAGGTTTCAAGTCTCAATTTTTCTAGTGTGCCCAATGGTCCAAGATTTTGAACCATCGCTCTAATACCAAGTGTAATGCCCGCTTTAACTACCACTTGAGACCAAGAAACAAACTAGGAAAATTGTGGAATAATTTTTTTTGTAAGAAGGGTCTATAAACAAGTAGCAAGATACTAGTTTAAAACCAATAGGTTCTAGAATATATTCTGATTAACCAAACATAATATTTCCATTTTTATCTTATAACAAGTTTACAAGGTTCCAATTTGGGAGTTACAAGTTTTACTAAGGTTTAGGGAGAAATTTATCGCCAGGCATGCTCTCTATCAAGCCCTAAAATTCAACTAGATTTTTTACACACTTATGATTATCAAAACTTTCCTAAACTAGGCTCATTTGATAGAAAATTTCCTCACCTTTCCAATGATATAAAGAAGTCCTCCTAACTCCTTGTAAAACTTAAGTTATGGCCAAGCGGAGTTTTAGGGGAAAATTTTCCCTTAGAGGTCCATGGGGATAGGAAGAAAATTGGGAAAATTTTCCCAAACACCACGTGTCATCACATGATTTGTTCAGGCCGGTGGGTCATGGGGAAACATTTGAAATTTTTCCAAAAACCAAAGTCTCAATTTTCCAAAGGAAAATTTTCCTCCATGCCTCCGTACTTGCTCAAATGGCCACGTGGCGCTTTGTGATTCACCGCGGGCCGACGGAGGAAAAAGAGAAATTTTTCCAAAAGGGAAAAAAGGGTTAAGTTTTCCATTTTGATCCGCGCACCCCCTGCCATGTGTCAGCACGTGATTGGTTGGGGTCCGTGGGGTTGCGGGGAAATTTGTGAAAATTTTCCCAAGGCAAAATTTTCAAAAAGTTAAGTTTTTATTAAGGGCATGCCCCTCCAAGGTGCCACGTGGCAAATTCTGATAGGATGAGAGGTTGGCGGGGCCATGGAAATTTTTAGGAAATTTTTCCAAAGTTCAAAATTTAAATTTTTCTAAGGTCGAATTAATTTATTTTTGGTTTGGGATGGCCATTTTGAAGTAAAACTTCAAATGGCCACAACTTTTGATAGGAAACTCCATTTTAGGAAACGAGGACTTTCCGGAAATCTCTCAGAGTCCTCTTTGCACAGAAATCATAAATTTTAAAATTTGGTGAATTTTAGAAGGTCAATTTTAAAAAATTTATCTGCAGGGAATTATAATTTTAAAACTGGCAGTTTTTCCAACTTGCAAGTTTCGTTCAATTTTGATTCCCTTTCTCCTCAACATGTAAATTGAACATGGAGGGATGATCATAGGTGTGTTAAAGAGTGTTTTCTAGGTTCAAATTGTTGTATTGGGTTTCCATTGATCATATTTTACATCTTTTGACAGGTAAATCTAATATGCAAGTTCAAAATCTAGTTTGATGCAGTTCTTGATGATCATTTTTCATTGTTGCGTTTTCACAAGGTTTATAAACCTTAATACATATAAATTTCATTATCTCATTCCTTAATTTTAGTTATGAATCTGAATTGTGCATTTAATGAATTAATTCTTAAAAACCAAATTCCAAAGAAAAGAGAATTTAATTACTAACAATTTAAAGGTCAATTTACAATTTCCGAAGTGGAAGCATTTTCATTTCTCAGATCTGTAACATCCTATTGCTCTAATTTATTACTTAAAGTACATGGCACCATTTTGATATATAAATTTGACAATAAAACAAAGAAACAAAAAAAATTTGTTTATTCTTCACGCATTTTTTTTACAGGGATACCATTTCAAACAACAAATGTAATTCAAAACATTCAATACAATCCAGTATGCACATTCTAACATAATTAAAAGAATCAGAATGCTACATCCTTTATTGAGAGGTCTAAATAGCTTTACAACTGAACTCCTTTCCAATTTGATTTGATTTCAAATTTCAAAATTACAAGTATGGATATCAATTACATTATCTTCCCAAGGTAAAACAGAGAATACATTTCTCAATTCAATTACAACTTCCAATTACAAGGTAACATCTCACATTTCAACATCAATTACATTCATCCACTCTAAGTGGGAAGGGTTACATTCAATTTTCTCAAGAAAAGAGAACTGTCAAACTATTTAATTCTTTCCCCAAAGATCAGCTTGTTGTTTTCTTCTTCTTTATTCATCTTTGAATCACAACAAGGAAGGGGGAAAGGCAACACTCTCCACCCAACCAAGATACCCAATGGGAAAATAGAAGCCATCTTTCCCCATTGGCCCCCGAGCCCCAACCATATTGAAATGGAGCATGATAATTCAACTCATGGCAACATGGACTTCTTTCACATGCAAGCAACACTCATGTATCATAAAAATCAAAGAAGACACAAATCAAAACAAGGCAACAGTTCTCAACTGCATTAGAAAACAGTCATAAAATCACAAAGGCTTGAGCAAGCAAGCCAAACAAGAGCAAGAACTATGGAGGTCTCCTTATGCCTCCCATGTTGAAATTGGACATCCACCTACAACAACCACCAAGAACATAACCATCCCATAAACCTTATCCCTCCTCAACCCCTTCTTATCCCTCCTCCAAATTTATCCCTTATACCTCCCCCAAAGTAAGAAATGCATGCATATTCTTTTCCTAGGTGGATTCCAACCAACACTCCCTCCTCAAGACAAGTGTCAATGGAAAATCCCTTATCTCTCCTCTGATTAACCTCATAGTCTTCTCTCCACACCATGCCCTAAGCATTCTACCCATCCCTCTAAGATTTTAAAACACAACACATTCAAAAATTCATGCTAAAAGAGGGAAAAAACAAAAAATTTAAAAGAGTGAGAGCCTACCTCTCCATAATGGAGACTTGTTTCCAAACAACAGTTCTTTTGATGCTCAAAACACAGTCCCAAAACAACAATGTACAAGCATGTGAATCAATCCAAGCTCTTCCACAAAGCAAGCTCCAAAGGCAAGAGAAAAATTTGACCCAAGAGTGAAATCTCCAACTTTCAACAACCTCAAAATGAGGAGGAATTCCAATTTTAAAGGAGAGGGTGGAAGAGGATGATGTGGATTCCAAGTGGGATGCCACATCATTTTTCCTCACCCTAAAATGCAATCAACATCAAGTCAATTAAATCCTAATAAATGTGAATGACAAACCACTTACACACTTCATTTTTGCCCATCCTAAAAAAAAGGAATGCATTTAAAATTTATAAGACAAGTGCAAACAAATCTTACAATAAATCATGTCAAAATGCAATAAAATAAGTTGATTTTGACTCCAATATAATAAACATGATTGGTGGAGGATTTTGAGAGGTGTGGGACAAGTTTAACTTGTCCCATAAGCCTCCAAATTTTTCCTCCAAGCTCAAATTCGAATTTCAAGAGAGAGATGGAGTGTTTGACCTTCCAAAATCTTCTTACAACCTCTTACAATTTCTTACACAATCTATCACTTCACTTACACAACCCATACTTGGTAACTTACACACTCTTTTAAAATGCATTTATTTCTATGACATTTATTTATTACAAACTTTAGACACAACCATATATTTAATTACCATATGGTTATAAAATATATAAATAAATTTCATTTTCAACCAAGACAATAACATTTAATTTCACCTTCCACATCCTATTTAATTTAATTAAATTTTAACTATATGACTCTCACATCATACTATCACTTTTAAATAATTAAAACAAAAAGCACATTACAAATAAAATACACACAACAATAATTAAAAAGGGAACACATAATAAAAACACACATATGCCCCTATGGTCACAATAATGGAAATCCCCCCATGGGAAATCCTAACAACTAAACACACAATCAAACACAATTGTCATGGTGACCTTGTTGATTTCACACTAAATTCCAATATGGTTAGTCTCCAGTCCCCCAACATTGTTGTGATTTTAACCTGCAAAATGCAAAATACCTCCTTCGGCCTCATGGCCATATCAAAACATCTAAATGATATATAAACATTAGATCCAAATCACAACAATATCAAGATTCAATATTTATCATTAAAATTCAATTTGTAACTATATCATCATCCAATAGATTTCTATACTAGAGCTATTCATAATAATCAATGTCACATGTCTAAAATTAACATCAATAACCTATCCATGTCAACTAGTATATCATCATCCACATAACAATAAAAATGTCTCAATGATCCTCAAGCAAAACATCTGAATCTATATCAATATTAATCCAGGATCTAACATCTAACCATCATACTAATAAAAACATAATAATTTCCATAATAATCCTTGATACATCATACTACATCAAAACATAATAATATCCAAAATGTGACCAATAGTGTCAGGATCAGTATCTGAATAGTGTCTAAGGAAAGTGGGCACTACAACTAAACCCTAAACCCTAAATATTAAACCCTTAATCGTAAACTCAAAACCCTAAAACCTAATCCCTAAACCCTAAATCCTAAATCCTAAACCCTATACCGAATAAACTAAACCTTGAATTGTAAACCGCATATACCCTAAACCCTAAACCCTAAACACTAAACCATAAACCCTAAAACCTAAGCCCTAAACTATAATCCCTTAGCCATAATCCTTAAACCCTAAACCCTAACTGCTAAACCCTAAACCATAAAAACTAAGCATTAAACCCTAAACCCTAAATATTAAATCCTAAAACCTAAATATTAAACCCTAAAATCGAAACCTTAAACCTTAAACTCTGAGACCTAAACCATAAACCTTAAACCCTAAAGCCTAAACACTAAACCTTGAGAATTAAACCTTAAACCCTAAAGCCTAAAGCCTAAACACTAAACCTTGAGAACTAAACCTTAAACCCTAAACTCTAAATATTAAACCCTAAACCGTAAACCATAATCCATAAATCCTAAACCATAAACTCAACCTTGAATCGTAAACCCCATAAATCCTAAACCCTATACTCAACCTTGAATCGTAAAACCCATAAACCTTTAACCCTATATCATAAACCCTAAACCTCCCTAAACACTAAATTGTAATCCCTTAGCCTTAAACCTTAAACCTTGAGACCTAAACCCTAAACCAAAAACCCTAAACCCTAAACCCTAAACAATATTAAACCGTAAATCATAAAACATAAACCATAAATCCTAAACCCTAAACGTTAAACTTGAAACCCTAAACCCTAAACCCTAAGAACTAAACCTTGAATCATAAACCCCATAAAACCTAAACCTTTAGCCCGAAACCATAAACCCTAAACCCTAAGCCCTAAACTATAATCCCTTAGCCCTAAACCTTAAACACTGAGACCTAAACCCTAAACCCTAAACCTTAAACCCTAAACCCTAAGTACTAAACCCTAAACCCTAAACCCTTATTATTAAACCCTAAATAATAAACCATAAACCATAAATCGTAAACCCTTAACCCTAAACTCAAAACCCTAAACCCTAAACACTAAACCCTAATTATTAAAATATAAACCTTATACAGAAAACCATAAATGCTTAACCATAAACTCAAAACCCTAAACAATAAACCCTAAACCCTAAACGCTGAAAAAAAAACTTGAATTGTAAACACCATAAACCTTTAACCCTAAACCATAAACCCTAAACCATAAGCCTTAAAATGTAATCCCTTAATACTAAATCTTAAAGCTAAAGACGTAAACCATAAACCCTCAACCCTAAACACTAAACCCAAAACCCTAAAATCTAAATCATAAGCCCTTAACTATAATCCCTTATCCCTAAATATTCAACCCTGAGACCTAAACCCTAAACCCTAAACCCTACACCTTGAGCACTAAATCCTCAACCCCAAACCCTAAATATGAAACCTTAAACCCTAAAGCCAAAAAACTAAACCTAGAATCGTAAACCCCATATAACCTAAACCATAAACCTTAAACCCTAAAATATAAACCATAAACTATAAATCAAAAATCCTAAACCCTAAAATTGAAACCTTAAACCCTAAAACATTAAACCCTAATCAGTAAACTATAATTGCTAAGTCCTAAACCTTAAACCCTGTGTCCTAAACCCTAAACCCTAAACCCTAAACACTAAATCCTAAACCCTGAGCACTAAACCTTAAACCCTAAACCCTAAATACTAAACCCTAAACTGTAAACCATAAACCATAAATCCTAAACCCTAAACCCTAAACCCAAAATCCTAAACCCTAAACCCTGAAAACTAAACCCTAAGACGTAAACCCTAAATAATAAACCCTAAACCCTAAACCCTCAATCCTAAACCCTAAACCCTAAACCGTGAGCACTAAACCTGAAACCCTAAATTTTAAACCCTAAATTATAAACCACAAAAAATAAATCCTAATCCCTAAACCCAAAATCCTAAAAACTAAACCTTGAATCGTAAACCACATAAACCCTAAACCTTTAACACTAAACCATATTTTTTAAAACCCTAAACCCCAAGCCCTAAATTGTAATCCCTTAGCCCTCTATCTTAAAACCTAATACCTAAACCCTAAACCCTAGACACTACGCATAAACCCTAAACCCTAAATCCTAAATATTAAATCATAAACAATAAATCCTAAAATGTAAACCATAAAGTCGAAACATTAAAGCGAAACCCGATAATATAAAAATTCAATCATAAACACCATAAACCCTAAACCTTTAGAGCTAAAATATAAACCATAAACCATAAAATGAAAGCCCTAAGCCCTAAACTATAATCCCTTTTTCCTAAACATTAAACCTTGAGACCTAAACCCTAAACCCTAAACTCTAAATATTAAACAATAAACCATAAACAATAAACCATAAATATTAAACACTAAACCCTAAAATTGAAACCCTAAACCCTACATATAAAACCCTAAGCCATAAACCATAAACCATAAATACTAAATCCTAAACCCTAAACTCAAAACCCTGAACCCTACACCATAAACCCTAAACCCTAAGCCCTAAGCCCTAAACTATAATCCCTTAGCCCTAAACCTTAAAACTCTAAACCTAAGCCCTAAACCCTAAACAGTAAACCCTAAACCCTAAACAGTAAACCCTAAACCCTAAACCAAGAGCACTAAACCCTAAACCCTAAACACTAAAATTTAAACCATAAACCCTAAAACCTACACCCTACACCCAAATTCCTAAACCCTAAACCCTGAGCACTAAACACTAAATCCATAATATTAGACCCTAAACCGTAAACCATAAACCATAAATCCTAAACCCTATACACTAAACTCAAAACCCTAAACCCTTAACCCTAAACCCTAAACCCTAAACCCTGAAAACTAAACCTTAAATCGTAAACCCCAAAAACCTTTAGCCCTAAACCATAAATACTAAACCCTAAAATCTAAACCCTAAACCCTAAACCCTAAATCCTAAAATGTAATCCCTTAGCCCTAAACCTTAAACCCTGAGACCTAATTCCAAAACCCTAAACCTTAAACTAGAAACCATAAATCCTAAACCCTAAACCCTAAACTAGAATTCCTAAACCCTAACCCCTAAACCCTATAACCTAAACCTTGAATTGTAAACCCCATAAACCCTAAACCTTTAGCCCTAAACTGTAAACCCTAAACACTAAACTCTGAGCCCTAAAATGTAATCCCTTAGCCCTAAACCTTAAACCCTAAAACCCTAAAAACTAAACCTTGAATCGTAAACACTATAAATCATAAACCTTTATCCCTAAACCATAAACCCTAAACCCTAAACAATAAACTCTTAATATTAATCCCTTAGCCCTAAACCTTAAACCCTAAGACCTAAACCCTAAAACCTAAACTCTAAACCATGAGCACTAAACCCTAAACCCTAAATATTAAACCCTTAACCGTAAACTCAAAACCCTAAACCCTAAATCCTAAATCCTAAACCCTATACCGAAAAAATGAAACCTTGAATCGTAAACCGCATATACCCTAAACCCTAAACACTAAACCATAAACCCTAAACACTAAACCCTAAACTGTAATCCCTTAGCCATAAACCTTCAACCCTAAACCCTAACCGTTAAACCCTAAATGATAAAAACTAAGCACTAAACCCTAAACACTAAATATTAAATCCTAAAACCTAAATATTAAACCCTAAAATGGAAACCTTAAACCTTAAACTCTGAGACCTAAACCCTAAACCCTAACCCCTAAAGCCTAAACACTAAACCTTGAGAAATAAACCTTAAACCCTAAACCCTAAAGCCTAATCACTAAACCATGAGCACTAAACCTTAAACCTTAAACTCTAAATATTAAACCCTAAACTATAAACCATAATACATAAATCTTAAACCCTAAACTCAACCTTGAATCGTAAACACCATAAATCCTAAACCCTATACTTAACCTTGAATCGTAAACCCCATAAACCTTTAAACCTAAATCATAAACCCTATACCATAAACATTAA
Organism: Taxus chinensis; assembly: GCA_019776745.2. NCBI lineage: Eukaryota > Viridiplantae > Streptophyta > Pinopsida > Cupressales > Taxaceae > Taxus > Taxus chinensis. The sequence continues at coordinate 486,801,453 of CM034149.1, read as the reverse complement.
ACCCTAAATTGTAATCCCTTAGCCTTAAACCTTAAACCCTGAGACCTAAACCCTAAACCCTAAACCCTAAACCCTAAACCCTGAGCACAAAACCCTAAACCCTAAACAAAATTAAATCGTAAACTATAAAACATAAACCATAAATCCTAAACCCTAAACATTAAACTCGAAACCCTAAACCCTAAAAACTAAACCTTGAATCATAAACCCCATAAACCCTAAATTTTTAGCCTGAAACCATAAACCCTAAACCCTAAGCCCTAAACTATAATCCCTTAGCCCTAAACCTTAAACACTAAGACCTAAACCCTAAACCCTGAGAACTAAACCCTAAACCCTAAACCCTAATTATTAAACCCTAAACAGTAAACCATAAACCATAAATCATAAACTCTTAACCCTAAAATCGAAACCCTAAACCCTAAATTCTAAAATCTAATCCCTAAAAACTAAACCTTGAATCGTAAACCCAATAAACCCTAAACCCTAAGCCCTAAACCCTAAAATGTAATCCATTAGACCTAAACCTTAAACCCATAGACATAAGTTCTAAAACCTAAACCCTAAACTCTAAATACTAAACCCTAAACTGTAAACCATAAACCATTAAACTTGAAACCCTAAACCATAAACCATAAACCATAAAAACTAAACCTTGAATTATAAACGCAATAAACCTTTAGCCCTAAACCATAAAACCTAAACCCTAAACCCCAAACACTGAACCCTAAACCCTGAATCCTAATCCCTAAAATGTAATCCCTTAGCTCTAAACCATAAACCCTGACACCTAAACCCTAAACCCTAAACCCTAACCCCTAACCCCTAAACCCTAAACCATGAGAACTAAACCGTAAATGTTAAACCGTAAATATTAAACCCTAAACCATAAAACATAAACCATAAATCCTAAACCCTAAAATAAAAACCCTACACCATAAACCCTAAACCCTAAACCCTAAAAACTAAAACTTGAATCATAAACACAATAAACCCTACATCATAAACCCTAAAACCTAAACCTTAAACTATAATCCCCTAGCCCTAAACCTTAAACCCTAAATCCTAAACCCTGAGCACTAAACCCTAAACCCTACATATTAAACCCTAAACCATAAACCATAAACCATAAATACTAAACCCTAAAACCTGAACTCAAAATCCTAAACCCTAAACCCTAAAAAAAACCTTTAATCATAAAAACCATAAACCCTAAACCTTTAGACCTAAAATATAAACCATAAACCATAAACTGAAAACCCTAAGCCCTAAACTATAATCCCTTTATCCTAAACCTGAAACCTTGAGACCTAACCCCTAAACCCTAAATCCTAAACCATCAAACCTAAACCCTGAACCCTAAAACCTAAACCCTAAATATTAATTCCTAAAATGTAAACCATAAACCATAAATATTAAACCCTAAACTCGAAACCCTAAACCCTAAACCCTAAATATAAAACCCTAAACCATAAACCATAAACAATAAATACTAAAACCTAAACCCTAAACTTGAAACCCTAAACCCTAAACCATAAGCCCTAACCCCCAAGCCCTAAACTATAACCCCTTAGCCCTAAACCTTAAAACTCTAGACCTAAGCCCTAAACCCTAGACACTAAACCCTAAACCCTAAACCATGAGCACTAAACCCTAAACCCTAAAATGTAAACCACAAACACTAAACCCTAAAAACTAAACCTTGAATCGTAAACCCCATAAAGCTTTAGCCCTAAACCCTAAACCCTATACACTAAAAATAGAAACCTAAATCATAAACCCTAACCCTAAGCACTAAACTATAATCCCTTAGCCCTAAACAATAAACCCTGAGACCTAAACCCTAACTAAAAAATAAACCCTAAACCGTAAACCTAAACCCTAAACTAGGAGCACTAAAAAATAAACCCTAAACCGTAAACCATAAACCATAAATCCTAAACTCTAAACCCTAAACACTGAAAACTAAACCTTAAATCGTAAACCCCAGAAACCTTTAGCCCTAAACCATAAATACTAAACCCTAAACCCTAAACCCCAAACCCTAAAATGTAATCCCTTAGCCCTAAACCTTAAAACCTGAGACCTAATTCCTAAATCCTAAACCATAAACCATAAACCATAAACTCTAAACCCTAAATATTAAACCCTAGACTGTAAACGATAACACATAAATCCTAAACCCTAAACTCAAATTCCTAAACCCTAACCCCTAAACCCTATAAACTAAACCTTGAATCGTAAACCCCATAAACCCTAAACCTTAAAACCTAAGCCCTAAATGTAATCCCTTAGCCCTAAACCTTAAACCCTAAAAACTAAACCTTGAATCATAAACCACATAAACCCTAAACCTTTAGCCCTAAACCATAAACCCTTAATTATAATCCCTTAGCCCTAAACCTTAAACACTAAGACCTAACCCCTAAACCCTAAATCCTTAACCCTAAATTCTAAACCTTGAGCACTAAACCCTAAACCCTAAATATTAAACCTTTAATCAAAAAATCAAAACCCTAAAACCTAATCCCTAAACCTTAAATCCTAAATCCTAAACCCTATACCAAAAAAACTAAACCTTGAATTGTAAACCGCATATACCCTACACCCTAAACCCTAAACACTAAACCATAAACCCTAAAACCTAAGCCCTAAACTATAATCCCTTAGCCATAATCCTTAAACCCTAAACCATAAAAACTAAGCATTAAACCCTAAACCCTAAATATTAAATCCTAAAACCTAAATATTAACCCCTAAAATCGAAACCTTAAACCTTAAACTCTGAGACCTAAACCATAAACCTTAAACCCTAAAGCCTAAACACTAAACCTTGAGAATTAAACCTTAAACCCTAAAGCCTAAAGCCTAAAAACTAAACCTTGAGAACTAAACCTTAAACCCTAAACTCTAAATATTAAACCCTAAACCACAAACCATAATCCATAAGTCCTAAACCCTAAACTCAACCTTGAATCGTAAACCCCATAAATCCTAAACCCTATACTCAACCTTGAACCGTAAAACCCATAAACCTTTAACCCTAAATCATAAACCCTAAGCCTCCCTAAACACTAAATTGTAATCCCTTAGCCTTAAACCTTAAACCATGAGACCTAAACCCTAAACCAAAAACCCTAAACCCTAAACCCTAAGCACTAAACCCTAAACCCTAAACAATATTAAACCGTAAATCATAAAACATAAACCATAAATCCTAAACCCTAAATGTTAAACTCGAAACCCTAAACCCTAAACCCTAAGAACTAAACCTTGAATCGTAAACCCCATAAACCCTAAACCTTTAGCTTGAAACCATGAACCCTAAACCCTAAGCCCTAAACTATAATCCCTTAGCCCTAAACCTTAAACAATAAGAGCTAAACCCTAAACCCTAAACCCTAAACCTTAAACCCTAAACCCTAAGCACTAAACCCTAAAACCTAAACCCTAATTATTAAACCCTAAACAGTAAACCATAAACCATAAATCATAAACCCTTAACCCTAAACTCGAAACCCTAAATCCTAAAATGCAATCCCTAAAAACTAAACCTTGAATCATAAACCCCATAAACCCTAAATTCTAAACCCTAAACCCTAAAATGTAATCCCTTAGCCCTAAAGCTTAAAGCCCTAGACATAAGCCATAAAACCTAAACCCTAAACCATAAACACTAAACTATAAACCGTAAACCATAAACCATAAATCCTAAACCCTAAACTTGAAACCCTAAACCATAAAAACTATACCTTGAATTGTAAACCCCATAAACCTTTAGCCCTAAACCATAAAACCTAAACCCTCAACCCTAAACACTGAACCATAAACCCTGAATACTAATCCCTAAAATGTAATCGCTTAGCTCTAAACCATAAACCCTGAGACCTAATCCCTAAACCCTAACCACTAACCCCTAACCCCTAAACCCGAAACCATGAGAACTAAACCCTAAATGTTAAACCATAAATATTAAACCCTGAATCGTAAAACATAAACCATAAATCCTAAACCCTAAACTCAAAACCCTACACCATAAACCCTAAACACTAAATCCTAAATCCTAAACCCTGAGCACTAATTCCTAAACCCTAAATATTAAACCCTAAACCTTAAACCATAAACCATAAATTCTAAACCCTAAAACCTAAACTCAAAACACTAAACCCTAAACCCTAAACCCTAAAAACAAAAATTTTAATCGTAAACACCATAAACCCTAAACGTTTATACCTAAAATATAAACCATAAACCATAAACTGAAAACCCTAAGCCCTAAACTATAATCCATTTGTCCTAAACCTTAAACCTTGACACCTAAACCCTAAACCCTAAATCCTAAACCCTAAAGCCTAAACCCTAAAGCCTAAACCCTAAGACCTAAACCCTAAACCCTAAACCCTAAATATTAAACACTAAACCCTAAGACCTAAACCCTAAACCCTAAACACTAAACCCTAAATATTAAAGCCTAAACTGTAAACCATAAACCATAAATATTAAACCCTAAACCCTAAACTCGAAACCCTAAACCCTAAAACCCTCAATATAAAACCGTAAACCATAAACCATAAATACTAAACCCTAAACCCTAAACTTGAAACCCTAAACCCTAAACCCTAAACCCTAAGCCCTAAGCCCTAAGCCCTAAACTATAATCCCTTATCGCTAAACCTTAAAACTCTAGACCTAATCCCTAAACCCTAAACACTAAACCCTAAACCCTAAACCCTAAAATGTAAACCGCAAACCCTAAAACCTAAACCCTAATCCCTAAAAACTAAACCTTGAATCATAAACCCCATAAAGCTTTAGCTCTAAACCATAAATCCTAAATCCTAAACACTAAAAAAGAACCCTAAATCATAAACCCTAACCCTAAGCCCTAAATTATAATCCCTTAGCCCTAAACATTAAACCCCGAGACCTAAACCCTAAACCCTGAGTAATAAACCCTAAATCCTTACTATTAAACGCTAAACCGTAAACCATAAACCATAAATCCTGAGCCCTAAAATGTAATCCCTAAGCCCTAAACTGTAAACCCTAAAACCCTAAAAACTAAACCTTGAATCGTAAACCGCATAAACCATAAACCCTTAATTTTAATCCTTTAGCCCTAAACCTTAAACCCTGAGACCTAAACCCTAAACCCTAAATCCTTAAACCTAAACTCTAAACTCTAAACCTTGAGCACTAAATTCTAAACCCTAAATATTAAACCCTTAACCGTAAACACTAAGCCCTAAACCCTAAACCATAAACCATAAATATTAAACTATAAACCATAAACTATAAACCACAAATCCTAAACCCTAAACCCTAAAATAAAAACCCTAAACCGTAAACTATAAACCCTAAATCATAAACCATAAACCCTAAATCCAAAACCCCAAACCCTGATCCCTAAACCATGAAATCCATGGAAATGGTGTCCCATTTACAGTCCAGTATAGCATGAGGATAGAGAAGGCCAGCTGGATGCTGATGCTCAGCCTTCATTTTCTGGCACTCTAAACAACGTGACACAAACTGAGCCACATCCCTGTGAAGACCTCTCTAGTGATATAATTGTCTCAAGGTGGCATGCATCTTCTTCACCCCAGGATGGGCTGAATAGGGTGCATAATGTGCCTCTGTCAAGATGTCCTGCCTCAAGTCTCCATCCCTAGGAACATAAATCTGACCTATGTGCCTGAGAAGACCATCTGCCTCTACTAAGAAACCATCAAATTTCCCCTCAAAGGGTCTCTGGGACTCAATCTCTACTCGGGCTGTAATGTAAAAACTATCAAGAGGAAGCTGCTGAAGGATCCTGCTCCGTAAATCTGTGCTCACTGAAGTAGCCATACTTAAATGCCTCCGTCTACTGAGAGTGTCTACAACCACATTCTCCTTTCCTCTCACATGCTCTATCTCCATGTCGTACTCACAAAGAAACTCCATCCAACGCCTCTCACGAGTGTTTAGATTGGACTGAGTGAACAGGTGGCAAAGGCTCAAATGATCTGTCCTAAGTGTGAATCTCTGACCAAGGAGAAAGTGTCTCCATCAAACTAAAGCATGCACAATTTTTGCAAGCTCAAGATCATGGGTAGGATAATTAAGCTCATGGTCTTTGATTTTTTGAGACTCAAAAGCTACAACTCTGCCCTCCTGTATAAGAACACCTCCAAGGCCTACCAACGAAGCATATGTGCATACAAAGAAATCACCATGTGGATCCGGCACTGCAAGAATAGGTGTTGTAGTGAGGCATCCCTTCAGGGTCCTAAAGGCCTGCTCACGCCTATCTAACCAAACAAACTTCTTCCCTTTTTACTGAAGGGAAGTTATGGGGTGTGCTATCTGAGAGAATTCCTAAATAAATATCCTGTAGTAGCCTGCTAACCCCGTGAAGCTGCGCACCTCTGTCACTGTAGTGGGTACTGGCCAATCCTTAATGGCTCTAATCTTGGAAGGATTGACTGTGATACCTTCCCCTGAGATGATATGACCCAAGTACTGTATCTCTGACTGAAAGAAAGTACACTTCTCCAAGTACCCGTAAAGCTACTGCTCACGAAGACACTGAAGAACCTGACGAAGGTGACCCTCATGCTCCTCACGTGTACATTAGTAAATCAGAATGTCATTAAGAAAGATGATCATGAAGTGATCTAAGAAGGTCCTAAATACCCCATTCATCAAACTCATAAACATTGTGGGGGCATTTGTCAAACCCTAAACCCTAAAATGTAATCCCTTAGCCCTAAAGCTTAAAGCCCTAGACATAAGCCATAAAACCTAAACCCTAAACCATAAACACTAAACTATAAACCGTAAACCATAAACCATAAATCCTAAACCCTAAACTTGAAACCCTAAACCATAAAAACTATACCTTGAATTGTAAACCCCATAAACCTTTAGCCCTAAACCATAAAACCTAAACCCTCAACCCTAAACACTGAACCATAAACCCTGAATACTAATCCCTAAAATGTAATCGCTTAGCTCTAAACCATAAACCCTGAGACCTAATCCCTAAACCCTAACCCCTAACCCCTAACCCCTAAACCCGAAACCATGAGAACTAAACCCTAAATGTTAAACCATAAATATTAAACCCTAAATCGTAAAACATAAACCATAAATCCTAAACCCTAAACTCAAAACCCTACACCATAAACCCTAAACACTAAATCCTAATCCTAAACCCTGAGCACTAATTCCTAAACCCTAAATATTAAACCCTAAACCTTAAACCATAAACCATAAATTCTAAACCCTAAAACCTAAACTCAAAACACTAAACCCTAAACCCTAAACCCTAAAAACAAAAATTTTAATCGTAAACACCATAAACCCTAAACGTTTATACCTAAATTATAAACCATAAACCATAAACTAAAAACCCTAAGCCCTAAACTATAATCCCTTTGTCCTAAACCTTAAACCTTGACACCTAAACCCTAAACCCTAAATCCTAAACCCTAAAGCCTAAACCCTAAAGCCTAAAGCCTAAGACCTAAACCCTAAACCCTAAACCCTAAATATTAAACCCTAAACTATAAACCATAAACATTGTGGGGGCATTTATCAAACTGAAAGGCACCACTGTGAACTCATAGTGCCCATACCTCGTACAAAAAGTAGTCTTATGGATTTCTGCCTCCGTAATCCTCAACTGATGGTACCTAGACTTGAAATCGATCTTAGAGAACGCCGTGGCTCCCTTCATTTGATCAAACAAGTCATCAATGTGAGGCAGGGGATAACGATTCTTGATCATTACCTTATTCAGCTGGTGATAGTCTATGCATAACCTTAAGGATCCATCCTTCTTCTTAATAAATATAACTGGTGCACCCCAAGGGGATACACTAGGATGGATAAGGCCTTTACCTAGAAGGCCCTCCAGCTATAACTTGAGCTCACAGAGCTCTGAGGTGGTCATCCGATAAGGAGCTCGTGAGATAGGCTCTGCTACTGGAACCAGATCAATATGGAAATCAATCTCATGTGGGGGTGGCATCCCCGGTAGCTCCCTTAGGAAAACATCTACATACTCAATCAAAATGGGATGGTCATCTAGCGATGGCCCATTAGACCCATCCTCTATCCGGTCACTGACTGTGACTGCATACATCTCACAACCCCATCGCACACATCGCTTGAGCTGCATAGCAGAGATAGTGTGAATAGAAATAGGTCTCCTGACCGTAAAAATTATCGACTCAACTCCAAGATCATCTACACAAGATATAGTCTTATGACAGTAATCCATCCTGGCCCTATGTGCAGACAAGCAATCCATGCATAAAATGACTCTATACGAGCTTAAAGGAAGTACGTGAAGATCTGAAGTGGTGGTGAAAGGTCCCAAGTTAACAACACACTCCTTTACTAAGGAGTCTACCAAGACCTTGGCTCCTGAAGCCATCTCGACATCCCAACTCTGACCCTATCTAACAGCCACTAGCCTACATCTCTCTACTAAGAATGGTGCAATAAATGAATCAGAAGAATCGGAGTCAAACAATATGGAGGTAGGAACACCTCCAATACTACCTGGGGTCTCAATGACCATGCTCTGGTGCTCGGCCTGGTGGTTCTCAACCGCTGCATAGATTTTGTGACTCCGTCCCATGTCTCCGACTGTAGGCTCTGAGATGGGTGTCTTACCCTTATTAAGGTTCTGGGGGCAATCTCTCCAAAAGTGTCCCGCTACTCCACACCTGAAGCAACCACCTGACGACCTCCAAACTGTAGCACTACGAGAAGGTGCCCTAGAGGTAGGTGTTGTGGACCCTGATGATCCAGCCATAGTCTTTTGTGGCCTCTGTGGTCTAGCTCTTGTTGACTGAGCTCTAGCTACACCCTGTGTCCTGGTGGGACCCCTAGGAGGACCCATTCTCTGACCTCTCTGTGCATCAATTCTCTGAGCAGACCTGAAAGGTGGGCGGGACTGCTGCTGCTGTGCCCTGAAAGATGACTGTGAAGAATGCTGACCACCATAAGGAAGACGAGCCGACCCCCTTGATCTACTATCCTGAAACTGCTAAATACGGCTCCTAACCTAGTCTCTAGCCTTTTGGGCTTTACCCTGAGTCTCCTCTGTAATGTAGGCCTTCTAAATGGCCTCTGCTAATGTCTGTGGGCAGTGGATCTAAACAACACCTCCAATGTCTATATTAAGGGCCCAAATGAACCTGTGGATCCGCACCTGCTCATCCTGCATGTAATTAACGTAGTGAAGTAGGTCCAGGAACCTACTCTCATACTCGGCCACTGTAAGGGAATCCTGTCAAAGGTCGTGGAACTCATAAATCCTCTGCTATATGAATCTTCGTGGTAAGTATCGACTCCTGAATCTCTCCTCAAATAGCTCCCAAATGACTATCTCTGAATCTATATGGAGCTTCTACTCCTTTGTCCTCCACCATACTCCAGCTCTGTCCTTCAGTAGATCGCAACACGAGCTTTTGTGTTGCTAGAACAAGGACAAAGCTTAAAGTAACCGCTCAAGCTAACTAGCCATGCCTCTGCCTAGAAACCACCTATGTCACCTGAATAATGTGAGGGCCTAAGCTTTAGGATCTCCCTGATATGATCTACAGTTGTTCTTTGATAGCCTCTGGGCCTCTCTATAAGTTCATCCCTTAGCCTAGGGCTCCTAGACCTCTCTCTATGCTCCAGAACTCTATCACCCTACCTCCTAGGTTGTGAATCTGCTATGACTAACTCTCTATGAAAATTCTCTCCTCCATCCTCCTCACCATGTGGAGGAGATGCATGTCCCTCAATGGAAGTATCTTTGTCCTATCTACCTGAGTGCCCTCCTACTGATCCTCCGCGTAAGGTGGCATTAACATCCTGGAGGGTCTGTAAAATCTATAGTAGGATAGCTGCTAAACCCTGGTCTAGTGGTGTTGGTGGTGACTCTGAGCGTCTGTGAATGTTCCTCCTAGTCCATCTGATCTCCCTACACAGACCAGAGTGGGAGTTAGTTTCATTACCTTGAGTTTTCTTCATTTTTCTAAGTTTACTAACATGTCTAATTTTAAATTAGTTTTGTTTTCTAGATTATCAATTCGCTAGTTTTAGGTTTCAAGTCTCAATTTTTCTAGTGTGCCCAATGGTCCAATATTTTGAACCATCACTTTGATACCAAGTCTAATGCCTGCTTCAACTACCACTTGAGACCACGAAACAAAGTAGGAAAATTGGGGAATAATTTTTTTTGTAAGAAGGGTCTACAAACAAGTAGCAAGATACTAGTTTGAAACCAATAGGTTCTGGAATAGATTCTAATTAACCAAACACAATATTTCCATTTTTATCTTATAACAAGTTTACAAGGTTCCAATTTGGGAGTTACAAGTTTTACTAAGGTTTAGGGAGAAATTTATCACCAGGCATGCTCTCTATCAAGCCCTGAAATTAAACTATATTTTTTATAAACTTAGGATTATCAAAACTTTCCTAAATTAGGCTCATTGCATAGGAAATTTCCTCACCTTTCCAACGATATAAAGAAGTCCTCCTAACTCCTTGTAAAACTTAAGTTATGGTAGGGTAGAGTTTTAGGGGAAAATTCTCCCTAAGAGGTCTGCAGGGATAGGGAGAAAATTGGGAAAAATTTCCCAAACGCCACATGTCATCACATGATTCGTTCAGGCCGGTGGGTCATGGGGAAACATTTGAAATTTTTTCAAAAACCAAAGTCTCAATTTTCCAAAGGAAAATTTTCCTCCATGCCTTCGCACTTGTTCAAATGGCCACGTGGCGCTTTGTGATTCACCGCGGGCCTGCGGAGGAAAAAGAGAAATTTTTCCAAAGGGAAAAAAGGGTTAAGTTTTCCATTTTAAAATGCGCACCTCCGCAGGGTTGTGGGGAAATTTGTGAAAATTTTCCCAAGGCAAAATTTTCAAAAAGTTAAGTTTTTATTAAGGGCATGCCCCTCCAAGGTACCATGTGGAAACTTCTAATAGGATGAGAGGTTAGAAGGTCCATGGAAATTTTTAGGAAATTTTTCCAAAGTTCAAAATTTAAACTTTTTTAAGGTCGAATTAATTTATTTTTGGTTTGGGATGGCCATTTTGAAGTAAAACTTCAATTGGCCACAAATTTTGATAGGAAACTCCATTTTAGGAAAATGAGGACTTTCCAGAAAGCTCTCGGAGTCCTCTTTACATATTATTCATCAATTTTAAAATTTGGTAAAGTTTAGAGGGTCAATTTTAAGAAATTTATCTACAGGGAATTATAATTTTAAAACTAGCAGTTTTTCTAACTTGCAAGTTTCGTTCAATTTTGATTCCCTTTCTCCTCAACATGTAAATTAAACATGGAGGGATGATCATGGGTGTGTTAAAGAGTGTTTTCTAGGTTCAAATTATGTATTGGGTTGTAATTGATATATTTTGCATCTTTTGATAGGAAATCCATTATGCAAGTTTAAAATCTAGTTTGATGCAGTTCTTGATGATCATTTTCATTTTTGCGTTTCCACAAGGTTTATAAACCTTAATACATATAAATTTTCTTATCTTGTTCCTTACTTTTAGTTATGAATCTGAATTGTGCATTTAATAAATTAATTCCTGTGTCAAATTCCAAAGAAAATAGAATTTAATTACTAACAATTTAAAGGTCAATTTACAATTTCCAAAGTGGAAGCATTTTCATTTCTAATCTGTAACATCCTATTGCTCTAATTTATTACTTAAAGTACATGGCACCATTTTGATATATAAATTTGATAATAAAATAAAGAAACAAAATGCTGTCATTTATTCTTCACGCATTTTTTTTGATAGGGATACCATTTCAAAAAAACAAATGTAATTCAAAACATTCAATACAATTCAGTATGCACATTCCAACAGAATTAAAAGAATCAATGCCATCCTTTATTGAGAGGTCAAATAGGTTTACAACTGAACTCCTTTCCAATTTGATTTGATTTCAAATTTCAAAATTACAAGTATGGATATCAATTACATTATCTTCCCAAGGTAAAACAGAGAATACATTTCTCAATTCAATTACAACTTCCAATTACAAGGTAACATCTCACATTTCAACATCAATTACAATCATCCACTCTAAGTGGGAAGGGTTACATTCAATTTTCTCAAGAAAAGAGGACTGTCAAACTATTTAATTCTTTCCCCAAACATCAGCTTGTTATTTTCTTCTTCTTTATTCATCTTTGAATCACAATAAGGAAGGGGGAAAGGCAACACTCTCCACCCAACCAAGATACCCAATGAGAAAATAGAAGACATTTTCACCATTGGCCCCCGAGCCCCAACCATATTGAAATGGAGCATGATAATTCAACTCATGGAAATATGGACTTCTTGCACATGCGAGCAACACTCATGTATCATAAAAATCAAAGAAGACACAAATCAAAACAAGGTAGCAGTTCTCAACTGCATTAGAAAATAGTCATAAAATCACAAAGGCTTGAGCAAGCAAGCCAAACAAGAGCAAGAACTATGGAGGTCTCCTTATGCCTCCCATGTTGAAATTAGACATCCACCTACAACAACCACCAAGAACATAACCATCCCATAAACCTTATCCCTCCTCAACCCCTCCTTATCCCTCCTCCAAATTTATCTCTTATGCATCCCCCAAAGTAAGAAATGCAAGCATATTCTTTTCCTAGGTGGATCCCAAACCAACGCACCCTCCACAAGGACAAGTTCCAATGGAAAATCCCGTATCCCATCCTCTAATAAAACCTTATAGTCTTCTCTCTCTACACCATGCCATAAGAATTCTACCCATCCATCTAAGATATGCAAACACAACAACATTCCACAAATTCATGCAAGAAAGAGGGAAAAAACAACAAATTTAAAAGAATGAGAGCCTACCTCTCCATAATGGAGACTTGTTTCCAAAACAGACAGTTCTTTTGTTGCTACAAAAACCATAGTCCCAAAACAAGAAATGAATAAGCATGTGAAAACAATCCAAGCTCCTTCCACAAAGCAAGATCCCAATGTAAGAGAAAAATTCGACCACCAAGAGTGAAATCACAAACTTTCAACAACCTCAAATGAGGAGGCAATTCCACATTTTTGAAGGAGAAGGTGGAAGAGGATGATGTGGACTCTAAGTGTGATGCCACATCATTTTTCCTCATCCCTAAAATGAAATCAACATCAAATAAAATTAAATCACTAGTAAATGTGAATGAAAAAATTTACTTACATACTTCAAATTTGCAACATCATACAAAAAAGGGAATGCATTTAAAATTTGTAAGATAAGTGTAATCAAATACTTACACATAAATCATATCAAAATGCATAATAAAATAAGATTTATTTTTACTCCAAAACAATAGTCATGGTTGGTGGAGGTTTTTGAGAGGTGTGGGACAATTTTAACTTGTCCCAAAAGCCTCCAAATTTTTCCTTCAAGACTCAAATTCTAATTTCAAGAGAGAGAAGAAGTGTTTGACCTTCCAAAATCAGCCTTAAAACCTCTTACAAATTCTTACACAATCTATCACTTCACTTACACAACCCATACTTGGTAACTTACACACTCTTTCAAAATGCATTAATATCTATGACATTCATTTATTTCAATCTTTTGACATAACCATTTATTTATTTATCATATAGTGATAAAATAATATAATTCAAATTTAATTAACAATAAAGGCAACAACATTTAATTTCACATTCCACATCCCAATTAATTTAATTAAAATTTAACTATATGACTCTCACATTATACTAATCACATTAAAATAAATTAAAAGAAGGAATCACCTCACAAACGAAATACATACAACAATAATTTTTAAAAAGGGACACAACATAATAAAAACACAAACATGACCCCATGGTCACAATAATGGAAATCCCCCCATGGGAAATCCTAACACAACACAACACACAAATCAAACACAGTTGCCATGGTGATCCTTCTTGATTTCACACTGAATTCCAATATGGTTAGTCTCCAGTCCCCCGACATTGTTGTGATTTTAACCTGCAAAATACAAAATACCTCCTTCGGCCTCGTGGCCATATCAGAACATCCAAATGATATATAAACATTAAATCCAAATCACAACAATATCAAGATTTTAACATTTATCAATTAAAATTCAATTTGCAACTATATCATCATCTAATAGATCTCTATACTAGAGCTATTCATAATAATCAAATGTCACATGTCTAAAATCAACATCAATAACCGGTCCATGTCAACTAGTATATCATCATCTACATAAAAATAATAATTTCTCAATGTTCATCAAGCATAATGATCTGAATCCAGATCAATATTACTCCAGGAGTCTAACATCTAACCAACATACTAATACAAAACATAATAATGTCCATAGTAATTCATGATCTAGCATATACAATCATACTACATCAAAACAGAACAATTTCCAAAATATGATCAATAGTGTCAGGATTAGTATCTAAAAAGTGTCAAAGGAGAGTGGGCACTACATCTAAACCCTAAGCCTTGAATGTTGAACCCTTAACCCTACACTCATAAACCCTAAAACCTTAAAAACCCTAAACCCTAAATCACTAAATGATAAACCCTAAACCGAATAAACTTTTAAAACTTGAATTGTAAACCACATATAGCATTAAAACCCTACACCCTAAACCACTAAACCATAAACCCTAAGACCTAAGCCCTAAATCTATAATCCCTTAGCCATAATCCTTAAACCCTAAGCCCTAAAAACTAAACCTTAAACCCTAATACCTAAGCATTAAACCCTAAGCCCTAAATATATAAATCCTATAAACCCTAAATATTTAAATCCTGAAATTGCAACCTTAAACCTTAAACCCTAAACCCTAAACCATAAACCCTAAACCCTAAATGCCTAAACCCTAAACCTTGAGAATTAAAAACTGTAAACCTTAAACCCTAAAACCTAAACCCTAAACCTTGAGCACTAAACCTTAAACCCTAAATTCTAAATAAAACCCTAAAACCATAAACCATAATCCCTAAATCCTAAACCCTAAACTCAACCTTGAGACCTAGTGAACCCCATAAAGTCCTAAACCCTAAACCAACCTTAGAATTCTTAAACCCATAAACAATTTAACCCTAAATCATTCAACCCTAAACCTCCTAAACACTAAATACCGTAAAATCCCTAAACTTCTAAACCTTAAACTTGAGACCTAATCCCTAAACCAAAACCCTAAATCCTAAACCCTAAACCCTAAACCCTAATATTAATCCCCTACAACCCTAAACCATAAACCCTAAATTCTAAACCCTAAACCCTAAACACTTGAAACCCTAAACCCTAAACCATAAAAACTAAACCTTGAATCATAAACCCCATAAACCCTAAACCTTTAGCCCTGAACCCTAAACCCTAAACCCTAAACCTTAAACCCTAAACTATAATCCCTTAACCCTAAACCTTAAACCCTGAGACCTAAACCCTAAACCCTAAACCCTAAACCCTAGACCCTAAACCTTAAACCCTAAACCTTAAACCATAAACCTAAAAACCTAAACCCTAAACCCTAAACCCTGAAACTATACCCTAAACCCTAAATGCTTAAACCCTAAACACATAAACCCTAAACCATTATCCTAAATATCTACCCTAAAACCTTAGCCTACACTAAAACCCTAAACCCTAAACCCTAAATCTTAAACCCTAAACCCTAAACCACTAAACCCTTAAGCCTAAAAATTAAACCACTTGAACCCTAAACACCATAAACCCTAAACCCTAAACTATAAATCCTTAAAATGTAAATCCTTAAACCCTAAATGCTTAAAGTCAAAACCCTAAACCCTAAACCCTAAATTCTAAACCCTAAATACTAAACCCTAAACCCTGAGCCCTAAACCCTAAAACCCTAAACCCTAAACCTTGGGCCTTACAATCCTAAACCCTTAACCCTAAAACCTTTATCCCTAATCTCTAAACCCTAAACCATAAAACCGTAAATCCTTGAGCCCTAATCCACTAACCCTGTAATCACTTAGAATCATAAACCTTGAACCCTGAGACCAAAACCCTAAACCCAAGACACTCTACCCTAAACCCTAAACCCTAAATATTAAACCCTAAACCATAAACTCAAAACCCTAAACCCTAAAACCTAAACTCTAAGCCCTAAGCCATAAAATGTAAACCCTTAGCCCTAAACCTTAAACCCTGAGATGTAAACCCTAAACCCATAACCATAA
The DNA here is from genome assembly GCA_019776745.2 of Taxus chinensis. NCBI lineage: Eukaryota > Viridiplantae > Streptophyta > Pinopsida > Cupressales > Taxaceae > Taxus > Taxus chinensis. Next base: position 486,785,241 of record CM034149.1, on the reverse strand, counting down.
TCCCTAAAAACATGATCCTTGAATCATAAACCCCATAAACTCTGAGCCTTTAGACCTAAACTATAAACCTTAAACCCTAAGCCCTTAACTATAATCCCTTAGACACTAAGCACTTAGACCCTTAGACTCTAAATTCTAAACCCTAACCCCTTAAACCTTGAGGACCCTAAAACTTAAGACGTAAACATTAAGACCTTAAACCATTAAACTACTAAACCGTCAAACCATAAAACCATTGAAATCCCTAAACCCTAAACTCCTAAAACCTAAACCATGAGCCATAAAGCCTAATAAACACTAAACACTTAATCCCTATGAACCCTAAACCCTAAACTCTAAGCCCTAAACCCTAAAGTAAAAACCCTAAACCCTAAACCCTAAATCATAAAATATAAACCATAAATCCTAAACCCTAAAGCCTAAACCCTAAAGTTAAAATCCTAAACCCTAATCCCTAAACCCTAAACCCTCTAGCCCTAAGACCATAAATCCTAACCCCTAAACCCTGAACTTCTAAACCCTAAACCCTAAACCCTAAGTGCCAAAATGTAATTCCTTAGCCTCTGAGACCTAAACCCTAAACCTTAAACCCTGAGACCTAAAACCTAAACCCAAAACATTAAATATTAAACCCTAAACCCTAAACCATAAAACATAAATAATAAACCCTAACCCCTAAACCCTAAACTCGAAACCCTAAACCCTAAACATGAAACCATAAACCCTAAAACCTAAACCTTGAGCACTAAACCCTAAACCCTAAGCCCTAAATATTCAACCCTAAAAAATAAACTCGAAACCCTAAACCCTAAACCCTAAAACCTAAACCCAAAAAATAAAACCTTGAATCGTAAACCCCATACACCCTAAACCCTAAACCCTGTGACCTAAACCTTAAACCGTAAAACCTAAACCCCAAACCATAAACCCTGAGAACTAAACCCTAAACCTTAAATCCCAAATATTAAACCCTAAACTATAAACCATAAACCATAAATCCTAAACCTTAAACACTAAACCCTAAACTCAAAACACCAAAAACCTTACCCATAAACCTTAAACCTTAAACCCTTAAAACTAAACCTTGAAACGTAAACCCTATAAACCCTAATCCTTTAGACCTAAACCATAAACCTTAAACCCTAAACCCTGAGCACTAAACCTTAAACCCTTAACCCTAAATATTAAACCCTAAACCGTCAAAACTCTCAACTATAAACCCTAAACCCTTAATCCTTAACCCTAAAAAATAAATCTAGAAAAAATAACTTGAATCATAAACCCCATAAAGCCTAAATCTTTAGTTCTAAACCATAAAACATAAACCATAAACCCTACTACCTTAGTCCTAAACCTGTAATCCACCCTAAACCATAACCCATAAACCCTAAACCCTAAATCCTAAATCCCTAAAACCTAAATAATAAACCATAAACCATAAACCCTCATACTCAAAACTCGATAAACCCTAAACCCTAAACCACTAAAACACTAAATCCTTGATCCCTAATCCCTAAAGTCAAAACCTATAAACCCTAAACCTTAAACCCTCAACTATAAACCCTGAAACACTAAACCTTAAATCACTAAAACCCCATAAACCCTAAACCTTTATTCCTAAACCATAAACCCTAAATGCCTAAACTGTAATACCTTGACTCGTAAAACACATAAATCCTAATCCTTTAACCCAAATCCATAAACCCTAAATCAAAAACCCCTAATCCTTAAACTCTTAATAGCTTGACCTCAACATTAAACCCTGAGACCATAAACCATAAAATCTAAATGATAAACCATAAACCATAAATCCTAAAACCTAAACCCTAAACCCTAAACTGAAAACACTAAACCATAACCCCTAAACCCTAAGCCCTAAGCCCTAATATGTAATCCCTTAGCCCTAAACATTAAACCCTTAGATCCTAAACTCTAAAGTCAAAACCCTAAACCAGAATCCTTGAATCGTTAACCCCATAAACCTTTATCCCTAAACCGTAAACCGTTAACCCTAAGCCCTCAACTATAATGCCTTATCCCTAAACCTTAAATCCTGAGACCTAAACACTAAACCCTAAACCCTAATACCTAAACCCTTAGCATATAAACTATAATTCCCTATCTCCTAAACCTTAAATCATGAGACCGTAAACCATAAACCATAAACCCTAAAACCATAGAAACTAAACCTTGAATCGTAAACTCCATAAACGTTAAACCTTTATCACTAAACAACTAAACCCTCAAGCCTATAACCCTAAAACTTAAATATTAAGCCCTAAAACATAATCGATTAGCCCTAAACCCTAAACCCTAAATAGTAAACTAGAAACCCTAAACTCTAAACCCAAAAAACAAAACATTGAATTGTAAACCCCATATATCCTAAACCATAAACCCTAAATTATAATCCATTAGCCGTAAACCTCGAACCCTAAGACCTAAACCCTATACCCTGAACCCTAAACCCCAAACCCTAAACCCTGAGTAGTAAACCCTAAATATTAAAACCTAAAACTGTAAACCTTGAATCGTAAATACCATAAATACCTAAACCTTTAGCACAAAACCATAAACCCTCAATCCATAAACCCTAAACCCTAAAAACTAAACCTTGAATTGTAAACCCCATAAGCCCTAAGCCTTTATACCTAAATCATAAACCCTAAACCTGAAACCCTAAACCCTAAGCCCTAAACTGTAATCCCTTAGAATTAAACATTAAACCCTAAACCATAAACCATGAGCACTAAACATTAAACCCTTAACCCTAAAACCATAAATGATAAATCATAAACCCTAATCCAAAAACTTGAAATCTTAAACACTAAACCCTAAAAACTAAACCTTTAAACGTATTCCCCACCTTTAGCCCTAAACCGTAAACTGTTAACCCTAAACCTTAAACCCTGAGACCTAAATAATAAACCATAAACAATAAAAACTAAACCCTAAACCCTAAACCCTAAACCCTAAAACCATAAACCCTGAACTAAAATCCATAAACCATAAACCCTAAACCTTAAACCTTAAAAATTAAACCTTCAATTGTAAACCCCATAAACCCTAAACGCTAAATGCTAAACCATAAAACCCTAAACCCTAAACCTTAAAACCAAAGACCCTAGATCCTATAATCCCTAAGCCCTAAACCATAAACCTTAAATTGTAAACCCTAAACCCTAAATCTTAAACCCTGAGATCCTAAACACTAAACCCTAAACCATAAATAATAAACCATAAATCCTATAATCCTACACCGTAATCCCTAAACCTAAAAACCTTGAGCATCCTAAACCCTAAACCCTAAAAACTAAGCCCTGAAGCATACACCATAAACCTTATAATGCCCTAAACCTAAATCCCTAAGTCCATAAAACTAACTTAAAACCCTGAGACCTAAACCTAAACCCTAAACCCTAAACCCTATACCCTAAATCCCTAAACCCTAAGCACTATAACCTCTAAACCCTTAATCCTAAATACTAAAACCTAAACCTATACCCGAAACAATAAACGCTAATAAATCCTAAATCCCTAAACCCTAAACTCAAAACCCTAAACCCTAAACCCTAAACCCTAAACCCTAAATGTAATCCCTATAGCCCTAAACCTTAAACCCGTAAACCCTAAACCCTAAACCCTAAACCCTAAACCCTAAACCCTAAATATTAAACCCTAAACCATAAACTATAAACCATAAACCCTAAACCCCCTAAACCCTAAACCCTAAACCCTAAACCCTAAACCCTAAACCATAAACCCTTAAAAAATAAACCTTGAATCCTAAACCCCCATAAACCCTAAACCTTTAGCCCTAAACCATAAACCCTAAACCTTTAACCCTAAACCCAAAACCATAAAACCCTAAACACTAAAACATAAACCCTAAGCCTTAAACTATGTAACCCTAAACCCTAAACCTTAAACCATAAATCATAAACCCTAAACCCTAAAAATTAATCCTAAACCATAAACCCATAAATCCTAAACCCTAAGTCCCTAAACCCTTAACCCTAAAAACTAAACCTTTAACACTAAACCCTAAACCCTAAACCCCTAAACCCTAAACCCTAAACCTTAAATAAAATCCCTAAACCTAATCCCTAAAGTCATAAACCCTAAACCTTAAACCCTAAAACCTAAACCCTAAACCCTAAACCCTAAACTACCTAAACCCCTAAACCCTAAACCCTAAATCCTAAAAACCTAAACCTTAAACCCTAAACCATAAACCCTAAACCCTAAACTATAAATAACCCTAAACCCTAAACTCAAAATAAACCCTAAACCCTAAACCCTAAACATAAACCCTGAGACGTAAACCCTAAACCCTAAACCACTAAGCAACCCTAAACCTAAACCCTAAACCCCATTAAACCCTAAACCCTAAACTCAAAACCCTAACCCCTAAACCATAAACCCTAAACACTAAATGCTAAACCCTAAACCTCATAAACCTTAAAAACATTTAAACCTTGAATCCTAAACCCCATAAACCCTAAACCTTTAACCCTAAACCATAAATCTTAAACCCTAAACCCTAAACACTAAATCCTTGAATCATAAACCCTATAAGACACTAAACTTTAAACCTAAACCATAAACCCTAAACCCTAAACCCTAAACCCTAAACCCTAAACTCTAAACCCTAAACCTAAACCCTAAACCTAAATCCTAAACCCTAAACCCTAAACCCTAAACCCTAAAACCCTAAACCCTAAACCCTAAACCCTAAACCCTAAGCCCTAAACCTTAAAATCATAAACCCTAAACACTAAACCATAAACCATAAACCCTAAACCATAAACCCTAAACTCGAAACCCTAAACCCTAAACCACATAAACCTTAAAACATAAACCCTTAAACCCTAAACCTTAAACCCTAAGACCTAAACCCTAAACCCTAAACCCTAAACCCTAAATAAACCATAAACCCTAAATCCTAAACCCTAAACCATAATCCCTAAACCTTAAACCCTAAACCCTAAACACAAAACCTAAACCATAAACCCTAAACCCTAAACCTTTAAAAACCCTAAACCCTAAACCCTTAAACCCTAATAAACCCTTAAAAACCATAAACCCTAAACCTAAACCCTAAACACTAAACTTACTTAACCCTAAACCTTAAACATTAAAACCTAAACCATAAACCATAAACCCTAAATCCTAAACCCTAAACCCTAAATGTAAAACCCTAAACCCTAAACACTAAACCATAAATCCTAAAACCTAAAACCCTAAATCCTAAAGCCCTAAACCATAAACCCTAAACCCTAAACCCTAAACCCTAAACCCTAAACTATAAACCTTAAACCTTAAACCCTAAACCCTAAACCCTAAAATCTAAACCCTAAACCCTAAACCATAAACCCTAAACCATAAACCTAAACCCTAAACACTAAACCCTAAACCCTAAACCCTAAACCCTAAAACCATAAAAACCATAAACCCTAAACCATAAACCATAAACCCTAAACCCTAAACCCTAAACCCTAAGCCCTAAACCCTAAATTAAATCCCTTAACCCTAAACCTAAAACCCTGAGACCTAAACCCTAAACCCTAAACCCTAAACCCTAAACCCTAAACCCTAAATCTAAACCTAAACTCATAAACTTGAAACCCTAAACCCTAAACATAAAACCCTAAAAAGTCCTAAACCATCAAACATAAAATCCCTAAACCCTAAACCCTAAAACCTCAACCCTAAACCCTAAACCCTTAACCAATAACTAAACCATTAAACCATGAGACATAAACTCCTAAACCCTAAACCCTAAACCCTAAACTACTAAACCCTAAACCCTAAATATCTAAGCCCTAAACTATAAACCCTAAACCATAAACCCTAAACCTATAAATCATAAACCCTAAACCCTAAACCCTAAACCCTAAACCCTAAACCCGAAACCCTAAACATCTAAACCTAAAATCACTAAACCCCATAAACCCTAAACCTTAAACCCTAAACCCTAAACCCTAAACCCTAAACCTAAGCCCTAAACCTGTAATCTCTAAGACCCTAAACCCTAAACCCTAAATCCTAAACACTAAACCCTAAAACCCTAAACCCTAAACCCTAAACCATAAACCATAAATTCTAAACCCTAAAAACTAAATCTCTAAACCCTAAACCCTAAACCCTAAACCTAAACCCTAAAACCTAAACCCTAAACCCTAAACCTGTTAAGCCCTAAACTGTAATCCCCCTAAAACCTAAACCCTAAACCCTATATCCTTAAACTATAAACCCTTGAGCCCTAAACCCTAAACCCTGAGACACTAAACCCTAAACCCTAAACCAAAAACTAAACTCAAAACCCTAAACCCTAAAGTACCTAAACCCTAAACCCTAACCACCCTCAACGCTAAACCCTAAACCTAAATCCTAAACCCTAAACCCTAAACTAAAACCTTAAACCATAAACCCTAAACCTAAACCCTAAGGCCCTAAGTCCTAAAACCCTAATCCCTAAACCCTAAACCTTAAACCCTAAACCTCATAAACCATAAACCCTAAACCATAAACCCTAAACCAACTAAACCATAAACCCTAAACCCTAATCCTGTAACCCTAAACCCTAAACCCTAAACCTAGAGCCCTAAACCCTAAACTATTAAACCCTAAATCCTAAACCTTAAACCCTAAACCTAAACCCTAAACCCTAAACCCTAAACCCTAAACCCTAAACCCTTAGACATAAACCCTAAACCCTAAAACCTAAACCTTGAACACTAAACCATAAACCCTAAACCCTAAATCCTAAACCCTAAACCATAAAAACTAAACCCTAAACCCTAAACTATAAAATCCCTTAAACCCTAAACCTAAACCATAAACCCTAAACTAAACCCTAAACCCTGAGAACTAAACCCTAAAGTACTTAAACCCTAAAACATTAAACCCTAAACCCTAAATCCATAAACCCTAAACCTTTAGCCTAAACACTAAACTCGTAAACCCTAAACCCTAAACCCTAAAACTAAAACTTGAACCCTAAACCCTAAACCCTAAATAGTTAAACCCTAAACCCATAAACACTAAACCCTAAACTTTAAACTCTAATCCCTAAACCCTAAACCCTAAACCCTAAATTCTAAACCCTTAACCCTAAAATTTAAACCCTAAACCTAAACCCTAAACCTTAAACCCTAAACCATAAACCAGAAAACCTAATAACTAAACCTAAACCCTAAACCCTAAATTTAAACCCTAAACCCTAAACCCTAAAAACCATTGCCCTAACCATTGAATCATAAACCCCATAAACTTAAACGGGTTTAGACATAAACCCTAAACCCTAAACCCTAAAACCTAAACTTTTGAGCACTAAACCCTATAATCCCTTAAGCCCTAAACCTTAACTACCAGTAAAAACCTAAACCCTAAACTCTAAACCATAAACCCTAAACCCTAAAAACTAAACCTTAAATTGTAAACCTCATAAACCCTAAATCCTAGCCCTAAACAATAGACCATAATCCCTATACCCTAAACCCTAAACCCTAAGCCTTAAACTATAATCCCTTAGCCATAAACCTTGAAAAACCCTAAAACTAAACCTTGAGATCTAAACCCTAAACTCTTAAACCCTAAATCATTAAACTTAAGCCATAAACATTAAACCAGGGTTTAGCCCTAAACCATAAACCCTATACCCTAAACCACTAAACCCTAAACCTAAACCCTAAAACCTAAATATTAAACCCTAATAGGTAAACCATAAATTATAAATCCTAAACATTAAACCCTAAATATGAAACCCTAAACACTAAACCCTAAAAACTAAAACTTTAATCCCTTATAACCTAAACCTTAAACCCCATAAGACCTAAACCTTTAAACACCCTAAACCCTAAACCTTAAACCCTAAACCATAAACACTAAAACCCTAAACCTTAAACCCTAAACCTTAAGTACTAAACCCTAAACCTTAACCCTAAACCCTAAACCCTAAACTAAACACTAAACCCTGAACCCTAAACCCCATACACCCTAAACCTTTAGCCTAAACCATAAACCCTAAACCCTAAACCTTAAACCCTAAACCCTAAACACTAAACCATAAACATCAAATCCACCCTAAACCCTAAGACCTAAACCTAAAACTAAACACTAAACCTTTAACCCTAAATATTAAACCCTAAACCGTAAACCATAAACCATAACCCTAAACCCTAAACCCTAAACCCTAAACCCTAAACCCTAAAAACTAAACCTTAAATCGTAAACCCCATAAACCCTAAACCTTTATCCCTAAACCATAAACCCTAAACCCTAAAACCTAAACCCTAAATCCTAAACCTATAATCCCTAAGCCCTAAACCTTAAACCCTAAAATCTAAACCCTAAACTAAACCCTAAATCCTAAACCCTAAACCCTTAACCCTAATCCCTAAAACCCTAAACCCCTAAAAACTAAACCTTAAAACCTGTAAACCCACCATAAACCCTTTAAACCCTACAACATAAACCCTAAACCCAAAACCCTAAATCCTAAACCCTAAACCCTAAGACCTAAACCATAAACTCAAACACCTAAACCCTAAACTCTAAACTCTAAACCCTAAACCTTAAACCCTAAACCCTAAACCATAAGTCATAAACCTCTAAACCATTTAATTTATAAACCCTAAACCTTAAACCCAAAACCATAAACCCTAAACACTAAATCATAAACCCCATAAAAATTAAACCTTGAATCGCATAACACCCTAAACCCTACATCCTTAAACTTTAATCCCTAAACCATAAACCATTAAACCCTAAGACCTAAAACCTAAACCCTAAACCCTAAACCCTAAACTTGAAACCCTAAACCCTAAATCCTAAGCCCTAAATTCTAAACCATGAACCATAAACCATAAATCCTAAACCTTAAACCCTAAACCCTAAACCCTAAAAACCCTAAGACCTAAACCTAAAACCCTAAGACCCTAAACCCTAAACCCTAAACCTGAAACCTAAACCCTAAACCCTAAATCCTAAAACCTAAGCCCTAAACCCTAAACCCTAAACCATAAACCCTAAACCCTAAACCCTAAACCCTAAACCCTAAACCCTAAACACTAAACCCTAAAAACTAAACCCTAAACCCTAAACCCTTAACCATGAAGCCCTAAACCCTAATATGTAATCCCTGAGAACCATAAACCTTAAACCCTGATGACTAAACCCTAAATACCTTAAACCCTAAACCCTATAAACCAAAGCCCTAAAACCTAAACCCTAAACCAATACTCTAAACCCTAAACCCTAAAGTCCTAAAAACTAAACCCTAAAGCCCTAAACCTGAAATATGCAAAATCTAAACCCTAAACATTTAGCCCTAAATCCATAAACCCTAATCCCTAAACTTTAACCCTTAACCCTAAAATCTAAGCCCTAAAATGTAATCCTAAACCCTAAACCTTAAACCCTGAATCCCTAAACCCTAATCCTAAACCCTAAACCCTAAACCCTAAGCATTAAACCACTAAACCCTAAATCCTAAATACTCCTTAAACCCTAAACTCATAAATCCCTAAACCCTAAACCCTAAGTAATAAACTATATTACCTTAGCCCTAAAACTTAAACCCTGAATCATAAACCCTAAACCCTAAACCTAAATCCTAAACCATAAACCCTAAACCATAAACCCGTAAACCCCATAAACCCTAAACCTTTAGCCCTAAACCCTAAACCCTAAACCCTAAATCCTAAGCCATAAAATATAATCCCTTAACCCTAAACCTTAAACCCTGAGACATAAACCCTAAACCTTAAACCCTAAACCCTAGACCCTAAACCCTAAACCCTAACCCCTAAACCATAAACCCTAAACCCTAAAGACTAAACCTAAAACTAAACACAAAACCCTTAACCCTAAACCCTAAAATATTAAACTTAAACCATAAACCATAAACCATAAATCCTAAACCTTAATCGTACTTAACTCCATGAAACCCTAAACCTTTAGCCCTAAACCATAAACCCTATCGGTAAACCCTAAATCCTAAACCCTAATCCTTAAACCCTATAATCCCTAAACCCTAAACATTAACCCCTGAGACCATAAACCCTAAACCCTATTGATCCTAAACCAAAAACCCTAAACCTTAAATCCTAAACCTAAATACTAAACCCTAAACCCAAACCCTAAATTCCCTAAACCCTAAATCCTAAACCTAAACACTAAAAACTAAACCTTGAGATCACTAAATCCGATAAACCATAAACCCTTAACCCTAAACCATAAACCCTAAACCCTAAACCCTAAACCCTTAACCCTAATCCCTAAACCCTTATAATCACTTAACCCTAAACCTTAAACCATAAACCCTCAACTAAACCCTAAACCCTAAACTCTAAGCCCTTAACACTAAAACCCGTAAACCCTAAACCCTAAACCCCTAACCCCTAAATCATAAAACCATAAACCATAAACCCTTAAACCTAAACCCTAAACTCCTAAACCCTAAACCCTAAAATGTAATCCCTAAGCCCTAAACCCTAAACCTTAATCACCTTAGCCCTAAACCTTAAACCTAAACCTTGAATTGTAAACCCCATAAACCCTAAACATTGAGCCCTAATCCATAAACCCTAAACCCTAAATCTTAAACCCTAAACCATAAACCATAAACCTTAAACCTAAAACCATAACCTTAAAACCCTAAATCCTAAAACCCTAAACCCTAAGCCCTAAACCACTAAACCATAATCCCTAAACCATAAACCATAAATCCTAAACCCTAAACCCTAAACCCTAAACTTAAACCCTAAACCCTAAACCCTAAACCCTCAACCTAAACCCTAAATTCATTAAACCTATAAACACTAAAAATATTAAATACTAAACCATAAACCCTAAACCATAAACCCTAAACCCTAAACCTTAAACCCTAAACCCTAAACCCTAAAAACTAAACCTTGAATCGTAAACCCCATAAACCCTAAACCTTTAGCCCTAAACCATAAACCCTAAACCAAAACTAAACCCTAAAAAATAAACCCTAAATATTAAACCCTAAACCATAAATATCCTAAACCCTAAACCATAAACCCTAAACCCTAAACCCTAAACCCTAAACCCTAAATATTAGACCCTAAACCGAAAACCATAAACCCTAAACCCTAAACCCTAAACCCTAAACCATAAACCCTAAACAAATCCTAAACCCTAAACCCTAAACAATAAACCCAAATTTAAACCCTAAACCCTAAACCCTAAACCATAAACCCTAAAACCTAAACCCTAAACTCAAAACCCTAAACACTAAACACTAAACCATAAACCCTAAACCCTAAACCCTAAATTTGAAACCCTAAACCCTAAACCTAAAACCCTAAACCCTAAACCTAAACATTAAACCCTAAACCCTAAATCCTAATTGAAATCCTAAAACCTAAGCCCTAAACCCTAAACCCTAAACCCTAAACCATGGGCCATAAACCCTAAACCCTAAACCCTAAACCCTTAAACCCTAAACCCTAAACCCAAACCATAAACCCTAAATGCTAAACCCTAAAACCAAAAATCTAAACCTTGAATCATAAAACCCATATAACCTAAACCCTAAACTTCTAAACCCTAAACCATAAAAACCTAAACCTTGAATCCCTAAACCCTAAACCCTAAACCCTAAAATCCATAAACCTAAAATGTAAACCATAAATCCTAAAACCTAAACCCTAAACCCTAAACCATAAGCCCATAAACTAAATAATCCCTTAAATCCCTAAACCATAAAAATTAAACCCTTAGATCATAATCCCTAAACCCTAAACCCTAAACCCTAAACCACTAAACCCTAAACCCTAAATCTCTAAACCCTCAAACCCTAAACCCTAAACCCTAAACCCTAAAAACTAAACCTTGAATCGTAAACCCCATAAACCCTAAACCTTTAGCCCTAAACCATAAACCCTAAACCCTAAACCCTAAACTGTAATCCCTTAGCCCTAAACCTTAAACCCTAAGACCTAAACCCTAAACCCTAAACCCTAAACCCTAAGAACTAAACCCTAAACCCTAAACCCTAAATATTAAACCTTAAACTATAAACCATAAACCATAAATCCCCTAAACCCTCGATAAACCATAAACATCTAATTCCTAAACATATAAACCCTAAACCCTAAACCTTGAGTCCTAAACCTTAAACCGTAAACCATAAACCCTAAACCCTAAATCCTAAACATTGACACAAAACCCTAAACCCTAAACCCTAAATATGTAAACCCTTAAACCCTAAACCTAAATCCTAAAAAAACCCTAAACCTTGAAAAAATCCCTAAATCCTAAACCTTAAACCCTAAACCATAAACCATAAACCATAAACCCTAAACCTTGAATCGTAAACCCCATAAACCCTAAACCTTTAGACCCTAAGATCCATAAACCCTAAACCATAAACCCTAAACCCTAAACCCTAAAAATCTCTAAACCCTAAACCTTAAACCCTAAACCTAAATCCTAAACCCTAAACCCTAAACCTAAACCCTAAACCCTAAAACCCTAAATCATAAACCCTAAACTATAATCATAAACCCTAAACCCTAAACCCTAAACCCTAAACCCTAAACCCTAAACCCTAAACCCTAAACTATAAAGCATAAACTTAAACCATAAACCATAAACCCAAAGAAAACCCTAAACCCTAAACCCTAAACCAAAAAGACCTAAACCTTGAATCATAAACCCCATAAACCCTAAACCCTAAACCCTAAATCCTAAACCCTAAAATATAAGCCTAAACCATAAAAACCCTAAACCTAAACCCTAAACCCTAAACCCTTAGCCCTAAACCAATGTAACCTTAACCCTAAACCCTAAACCCTAAACCCTAAACCTTGAAAACCCTAAACCCTAAACCCTAAACCCTAAACCCTAAACCCTAAACCCTAAAAACTAAACGCTAATCCCCAAACACACTAAATCCTAAACCATAAACCCTAAACCATAAACCTTACAATCATTAAACCCCATAAACCATAAACCCTAAACCCTAAACCCTAAACCCTAAACCCTAAACCTTTAGTCAAAACCATAAACCCTAAACCCTAAACCCTTAAACCCTAAACCCTAAACCCTAAACCCTAAACCTTAAACCCTAAACACTAAACCTAAATACATAAACCATAAAACCTTAAAACCCTAAACCCTAAACCCTAAACCTAAACCCTAAACCCTAAACCCTAAACCATAAAAACTAAACTTTGAATCATAAAACCCATAAACCCTAAACCTTTAGCCCTAAACCATAAACCCTAAACCCTAAACCCTACACCCTAAACCCTAAACCATAATCCCTAAGCCCTAAACCCTAAACCCTAAAACTGTAGACCCTTAGCCCTAAACCCTAAACCCTAAGACCTAAACCCTAAACCCTAAAAAACCTAAACCCTAAACCCTGAAACCTAAACCTATTAACACTAAATCCTAAACCCTAAACCTAAACCCTAAACCCTAAACCTTAAACCCTAAACCCTAAATCCTAAACCCTAAACCCTAAACCTTAATAACCATAAACCTTAAATCCTAAACCCTATAAACCTAAAATAAACCCTAAACCTAAACCCTAAACCCTAAACCCTAAACCTATAATCCCTTAGCCCTAACCCTAAACCATGAACCTAAAACCTAAACCATAAACACTAAACCTTAAACCATAAACCCTAAATCCTAAACCCTAAACCCAGCAAACCCTAAACCCTAAACTACTTATCCCTAAACCCTAAAACCTAAACCCTAAACCCTAAACCATAAACCATAAACCCCGTAAACCCTAAACCTAAACCCTAACCCTAAACCCTAAACCCTATAAACCATAAACCTAAACTAAACCCTAAACCCTTAAACCCTAAACCCTAAACCCTTAGACCCTAAACCCTAAACCCTAAGACACTAAACCCTAAAACCTTAAACCCTAAACCCTAAACCCTAAATACTAAACCCTAAACCATGAACCATAAACCTAAACCCTAAACCCTAAACCCTAAACCCTAGAAATAAACCCTAAACCCTAAACCCTGAGCCTAAACCATAAGACCCCTAAACCCTAAACCCTAAATCCTTAACCCGAAACCCTAAATCCTAAACCCTAAACCTTAAACCTTGAATAAAACCCCATAAACCCTAAACCATAAACCCTAAACCTAAACCCTAAACCCTAAACCCTAAACTCTAAATATCAAACCATAAAAACCCTAAACCCTAAGCACCTAAACCCTAAACCCTAAAACCCTAAACCCTAAACCCTAAACCCTAAACCTTAAATCCCTAAACCATAAACCATAAACCCTAAACCCTAAAATAACCCTAAACCATAAACCCTAAACCTTAAACCCTAAACCCTAAACCTTAAATCGTTAAGCCCATAAACCTTAAACCCTTACCATAAACCATAAACCCTAAACCCTAAACCCTAAAAACCTAAACCATAAACTCTAAAACCCTAAACCCTAAACCTTAAACCTTAGACCTAAACCCTAAACCTTAAACCCTAAACCCTAAACCCTAAACCCTAAACGTATTAGCCCTAAACCAAAAACCCAAAACCTTGAAACCCTAAACCCTAAACCCTAAACCTTAAACCCTAAACCCAAAACCCCTAAACCCTAAACCCTAAACCCTAAACCCCTTAAACCCTAAACCCTAAACCCTAAACCCAAAAACTAAACCCTAAAACCCTAAACACTAAAAATCATAAACCTAAACCTTAAACCTAAACCATAAACCCTAAATATAAACCCTAAAAACCCTAAACCTTAAATCAAAATCCTAAACCCTAAACCCTAAACCTTAAACCTAAACCCTAAACCCTAAACCCTAAACCCTAAACCTTAAAACCTAAACCTTGAATCGTAAACCCATAAACCCTAAACCTTTAGCCCTAAACTTAAACCCTAAACCCTAAACCCTAAAACCTAAACCTTAAATAAACCCTAAACCCTAAACCTAAACCCTAAACCCTAAACCCTAAAACCCTAAACCCTAAGCACTAAACCCTAAACCCTAAACCCCTAAAACTTAAACCCTAAACCCTAAACCATAAACCCTAAACCCTAAACCCTAAAACCCCAAACCCTTAAACGAAAACACCAAAACCCCAAAACCCAAAACCTTAAACCCTAAACCCTAAACCCTAATAAACCCTAAACCCTAAACACTAAACCCTAAATCCTAAACCCTAAACCTAAACCTAAACCCTAAGACCCTAAACCCTAAACCTAAACCCTAAACCCTAAACCCTAAACCCTAAACTAAACCTTTAAAACCTTAAACCCTCCCTAAACCCTAAACCCTGAATCCTAAACCCTAAACCCTAAACCCTAAACCATAAACCCATAAATCCTAAACCCTAAACTCTAAAACACTAAACCCTAAACCTAAAAACTAAACCTTGAATCTAAACCCCTAAAACCTAAAATTTAAACCCTAAACCATAAACCCTAAATCCTAAACCCTAAACCCTAAACTGTAATCCCCACCCTAGCCCTAAACCCTAAACCCTAAGACCTAAACCCTAAACATAAACCATCTGAGCAAATAAACCTAAACCCTAAACCCTAAACCCTAAACATTAAACCCTAAACCATAAACCATAAGCAATAAATCATAAACCCTAAACCCTAAACCCTATAACCCTAAACCCTAAACCCTAAAAACTAAACCTTAAATCGTAAACCCCATAAACCCTAAACCTTTAGCCCTAAACCATAAACCCTAAACCTAAAAACCTACAAACCTAAGCCCTAAAATGTAATCCCTTAGCCCTAAACCTTAAACCCTAAAAACCCTAAACACTAAAACCTAAACCCTAAACCCTAAACCCTAATCCTAAACCCGTAAACCCTAAAACCTAAACCCTAAACCCATAAACCCTAAACCCTAAATCCTAAACCCTAAACCCTAAACTTGAAACCCTAAACCTAAACCCTAAACCCTAAACCCTAAATCCTAAACCTTAATCGTTAAACCCTATAAACCCTAAACCTTTAGCCCTAAACCATAAACCCTAAACCTAAACCCTAAACCCTAATCCCTAAACCCTAAACCCAAAACCATAAACCCTAAACCTATAAACCCTAAACCGTAAACCCTAAACCCTAAACCTAAACCCTAAACCCTAAACCCTAATCCCTAAACCCTAATCCCTTAGCCCTAAACCCTAAACCCTGAACACTAAACCCTAAACCCTAAACTGCCTTAAACCTTAAGCCCTAAACCCTAAATCCCTAAACCTAAAACCTAAACCCTAAATCCTAAACCCTAAATCCTAAACCCTAAACCCTAAACCATAAACCCTAAACCCTAAACCCTAAACCCTAAACCCTAAACATAAAACCCTAAACCTAAACCTTAAACCCTAAACCCTAAACCATAAACCCTAAACCCTAAAACTAAACCCTAAACCATGTAATCCTAAATCCCTAAACCTAAAACCTTAAGACATAAACCATAAACCCTAAAATCTAAATCCTAAACCTATAAACCATAAACCATAAATCCTAAACCCTAAACTTAAAACCCTAAACCCTAAACTCTAAACCATAAACCCTAAACCCTAAACCTAAACCCTAAACCCTAAACCTAAACCCTAAACCCTAAACCCTAAACCATAAATATAAACCCTAATTGTAAAGTAAACCCTAAACCCTAAATCCTAAACCCTAAACCCTAAACCATAAACCCTAAATCCTAAAATGTAAACTCTAAACCTAAACCCTAAACCCTAAACCCTAAACCTTGAGCACTAAACCTAAACCCTAAACCCTAAATATTAAAACTAAACCATAACCATAAACCATAAACCTTAAATCTAGAAACCCCATAAATCCTAAACCCTAAACCCTAAACCCTAAAAACTAAACCATAAATCATAAACCCTAAAACTTTAAACCTAAACCCTAAACCCTAAACCCTAAACCCTAAACCCTAAACCCTAAGCCCTTAAACTATAATCCCTTAGCCCTAAACCCTAAACACTGAGACCTAAACCCTAAACCCTAAACCCTAAACCATAAACCCTAAACCCTAAACTCTAAACCCTAAACCCTAAACCATAAACCATAAAATCCTATTGCTAAACCCTAAACCTTAAACCCTAAACCGTAAACCCTTAGCCTTAAACCCTAAACCTTGAAACCCTAAACCCTAAATTGTAATCCCTAAACCCTAAGCCCTAAACCTAATCCCTTAATCAGTAAACCCTAAACCCTAAACCCTAAATATTAAACCCTAAACCCTAAACCCTAAACCCTAAATCCTAAGCACTAAACCCTAAACCCTAAACCCTAAATATTAAACCCTAAACCATAAACCATAAACCTTAAATCCTAAACCCTAAACCCTAAACCTCCTTAAAACCCTAAACCCTAAATCCTAAACCCTGAAGCCCTAAACCCCATAAACCCTAAACCCTTAGCCCTAAACCCTAAACCCTGAGAACATAAACCTGAAAACCCTTAAAACCTAAAACCCTAAAACCTAAACCCTAACCCTAAACCCCTAAACCCTAATCCCTATACCCTAAACCCTAAATCTAAACCCTAAACCATAAATCCTAAACTCACAACCCTAAATCCTAAACTAAAAACCCTAAACCCTAAAACCTAAACCTTGAAACGTAAACCCCATAAAACTCTAAACCTTAAACCCTTAAACCTAAACCCTAAACCTAAACCCTAAACCTAAACCCCAAAACCATAAACTGAAGACTAAAACCTTAGCCCTAAACCTTAAACCCTAAGACCTAAAAGCTAAACCTAAACCCTAAACCCTAAACCCTAAACCTTGAATGCACTAAACCCTAAACCCTAAACCCTAAATATTAAACCCTAAACCATAAACCTAAACCATAAACCCTAAATACTTAAACCCTAAACCCCTAAACCCTAAACCCTAAACCCTAAAAACTAAACCTTGAATATTAAACCTAAAACCATAAACCCTAAACCATAATCCCTAAACCCTAAACCCTAAACCCTAAACCTGTGAATCGTAAACCCTAAACCTAAACCCTAAACCCTAAACCCTAAACCCTAAACCCTAAACCCTAAACCCTAAACTAAATCCCTTAAAAACCTTAAACCCTGAATCGACCTAAACCCCACTAAACCCTAAACCCTAAACCCTAAACAATAAACCCTAAACCCTAAACCCTAAACCCTAAATCCCTAAACCCTATAATCCCTAAGCCCTAAACCCTAAACCCTAAACCACACTAAACCCTAAACCCTAAATCCTAAACCTCAAACCTTAAACCCTAAATAATAAACCCTAAACCATAAACCCTAAACCCTAAACCCTTATCTAAACCTAAACCCTAAATCCTAAACCCTTAAACCCTAAACCCTAAACCCTAAACCCTAAACCCTAAACCTAAACCCTAAACCCTAAACCCTAAATATTAAACCCTAAACTGTAAACCATAAACCATAAATCCTAAACAAGAAACCCTAAACTCTAAACCCTAAACCCTAAAGCCTAAACCCTAAAAACTAAACCTTAATCACTAAACCCTAAACCCTAAACCTAAACCCTAAACCCTAAACCTTAAACCCTAAATCCTAAACCCTAAACCCTAAACCATAAACCATGAACCATAAACCCTGAACCCTAAACCTTTTCCCTGAACAGTAAACCCTAAACCCTAAACCCTAAACCCTAAACCCTAAATCCTAAACCCTAAACTTAAACCATAAACCTTGAACCTAAACCCTAAACCCTAAACCTAAATGCATTAAACCCTAAAACATAAACCCTAAACCCTAAACCCTAAACCCTAAACCTAAACCCTAAACCCTAAACCCTAAATACCTTAACCCTAAACACTTAAACCCTAAACCCTAAACCCTAAACCCTAAACATAAACCTAAAGCCCTAAACCCCTAAATATCTAAACCCTAAACCCTAAACCTAAACCATAGCCCTAAACCTTAAACCCTAAACCCTAAACACTAAACCCTAAAGACTAAAACCTAAACCATAAACCCTTAGTATTAAACCTTAAACCATAAATATTAAACCCTAAACCATAAATCCTAAACCCTAAACCCTAAACCCTAAATCCTAAACACTAAACCCTAAAAAACTAAACCCTAAATCCTGTAAATGCCATAAACCCTAAAACCATAAACCTAAAACCTAAACCCTAAACCCTAAACCCTAAACCCTAAACCTTAAACCTTAAACCATAAACCCTAAACCCTAAACCCTAAACCCTAAACCCTAAGCCCTAAACCCTATAATCCCTAAGCCCTAAACCCTAAACCCTAAATCCTAAGTGATAACCCTAAACCATAAATATTAAACCCTAAACCCTAAACCATAAATCATAAACCCTAAATCCTAAACCCTAAACCCAAAACCCTAAACCCTAAACCTTAAACCCTAAAAACTAAACCTTGAATCGTAAACCTTAAAACCTAAACCCTAAATCCTAAACCCTAAACCCTAAACCCTAATCCCTTAGCCCTAAACTAAGTGCTAAACCTTAAACCTGAACCCTAAACCCTAAGCCCTAAACCCTAAACCCTAAACCCTAAATATTAAACCCTAAACCATAAACCATAAACCATAAATCCTAAACCCTAAACCCTAAACCCTAAACTTGAAACCCTAAACCTTAAGAAATAAACCTTGAATCGTAAACCCCATAAACCCTAAACCCTTAGCATTAAACCCTAAACCCTAAACCTAAATCCTAAACCCTAAACCCTAAACCCTAAACATTAAACCCTAGACCGAAACCCTAAACCCCATAAAACTTTAGCACTAAACCCTAAACACTAAACTGTAATCCATATGCCCTAAACCTTAAAACTTGAGACCTAAACCCTAAACCCTAAGAACTAAACCTTAAACCATAAACCCTAAACATTAAACCCTAAACCATAAACCCTAAACCCTAAACCCTAAACCCTAAACCTTTCCCTAAACCCTTAAATCCTAAACCCTAAACCCTAAACCTTTAAATCCTTGTAAATGCCATAAACCCTAAACCTAAACCCTAAACTAAAACCCTAAACCCTAAACCCTAAACCCTAAACCAAAAAACTAAACCTTTAATTGTAAATACCATATACCCTAAACCCTAAACCCTAAACCCTAAGCCCTAAACTATAATCCCTTAGCCATAAAACCTAAACCCTAAATCCTAAACCCTAAACCCTAAACCATAAATATTAAACCCTAAACCCTAAACCATAAATCCTAAACCCTAAATCTTAAACCTTAAACTCCTAAACCCTAAACCCTAAACCTTAAACCCTAAAAACTAAACCTTGAATCATAAACCTTAAAACCTAAACCCTAAACCCTAAGCCCTAAAATAAAATTCTCCTTAAACCCTAAACATAAAACCTAGAACCTAAACCCTAAACCCTAAACCTTAAACTCTAAACAATAAACCCTAAACCTTAAACCCTAAACCCTAAACTCTAAACCCTGAAACCCCAAACCTAAACCCTAAACCCTAAACCCTAAACCATAAACCCTAAGCAATAAACCCTAAACCCTAAACCCTAAATATTAAACCCTAAAAACCATAAACCATAAACCATAAACCCTAAAACCTAAACCCTAAACCCTAAATCCTAAATTATAATCCCTTAGCCCTAAACCTTAAACCATGAGACTTAAACCCTAAACCCCGAGCATTAATCCTAAAACCCTAAACCCTAAATATTAAACCCTAAACCCTAAACTATAATACCTTATCCCTAAACCTTAAACCCTTGGACCTAAACCCTAAACACTAAACCCAAACCCTAAACCCTAAGCACTAAACCCTAAACCCTAAACCCTAACTATTAAACCATAAATAATAAATCCTAAATCCTAAACCGTAAACTCGAAACCATAAACCCTAAACACTAAACCCTAAACCCTAAACCCTAAAAAACTAAACCTTGAATCGTAAACCCCATAAACCCTAAACCCTAAACTCTAAACTATAATCCCTTAGCCCTAAACCTTAAACCCTAAACCCCCTAAATCCTAAACCCTTAACCCTAATTATCAAACCCTAAACTATAAACCGTAAACAATAAATCCTAAACCCTAAACTCGAAACTATAAACCCTAAAACATAAAATCTAAAAACTAAACCTTGAATCACAAACCCCATAAACCCTAAATAATAATTCCTAAACCCTAAACCCTAAGCCCTAAACTAAATCCCTTAACCCTAAACCTTAAACCCTGAGACCTAAACCCTAAACCCTAAAAACCCTAAAAACACTAACCATAAACCCTAAAATTAAACCCAAACCATAAACCATAAACCATAAATCCTAAAACCTAAACCCTAAACTCAAAACCCTAAACCCTAAACCCTAAAAACTAAACCTTGAATCATAAACCCTATAAACCCTAAACCTTTAGCCCTAAACCCTAAACCCTAAACCCTAAGCCCTAAATTGTAATCCCTTAAACCTAAACCTTAAACCTATGAACCTAAACCCTAAACCCTAAATCCATAACCCTAAACCCTAAACCCTAAAATTAACCCTAAACCCTTAAACACTAAACCATAAACTCTAAACCATAAACTTTAATCCCATAGCCCTAAACCTTAAACCCTAAACCCTAAACACTAAACCCTAAACCCTAAACCTTAAGTAAACCCTAATCCCTAAACCCTAAATATTAAACCCTAAACCTAAACCCTAAACCCTAAACCTAAACCCTAAATCCTAAACCCTAAACCTAAACCTAAACCTAAACCCTAATCCCTAAACCTTGAACAGTAAACCCTAACCCTAAACCCTAAATATTAAACCCTAAACCCTAAACCATAAACCCTAAATCCTTATCTAAACCCTAAACTCTAAACCCTAAACTCTAAACCCTAAACCCTAAACCCTAAACCCTAAACCCTAAACCCTAAACTGTAATCCCTTAGCCCTAAACCTTAAACCCTGAGACCTAAACCCTAAACCCTAAATCCTAAACCCTAAACCCTAAACCCTAAAAACCCTAAACCCTAAATCCTAAACCCTAAATTGTAAACCCTAAACCTTAAACCCTAAACCCTAAACCCTAAACCCTAAACCCTAAACCATAAACCCTAAAACCCTAAAACCTAAAACCCTAAAACTAAACCTTGAATCATAAACCCCATAAAACCTAAACCATAAGCCCTAAACCCTAAACCCTAAGCCCTAAACCATAAACCCTAAGCCCTAAACCTTAAACCACTAAAACCTAAACCCTAAACCCTAAACCCTAAGCACTAAACCCTAAACCCTAAACCCTAAACCTGTTAAACCATAAACCGTAAACCATAAACCCTAAACCCTAAATCCTATAAAACCTAAAACCCTAAACCGTAAACCATAAACTAAAATCCTAAACCCTAAACCCTATAAACCCTAAACACTAAAACCTAAACCCTAAAAACTAAACCTTAAATTTAAAAGCATTAAAAACTAATCCTTAAATATTAAACTCTAAACCCTAAACTCTAAACCCTAAACCCTAAATCCTAAACCCTAAACCCTAAAACCTAAACAATAAAACCTAAACTCTAAGCACTAAACCCTAAACCGTAAATATTAAACCGTAAACCCTAAAACCTAAACCTTAAGCCCTAAAATTAAACCCTTCAACATAAACCCTAAACCATAAACCCTAAACCCTAAACCTTGAGAAGTAAATCCTAAACCCTAAACCCTAAATATTAAACCCTAAACTGTAAACCCTAAACCTTGAGAAATAAACCCTATATCCTAAATCCTTAATATTAAACACTAAACCTAGAGTCCCTATACCCAAAACCCTAAATATTAAAACCTAAACCGTAAACCATAAAAAATAAATCCTAAACTGGAAACACTAAACTCTAAACATAAACCCTAAAAACTAAACCTTGAACCCTAAACCTAAACCCTAAACCATAAACCTTTAACCCTAAACCATAAACCCTAAACCCTCAACCCTATACTGTAATCCCTTAGACCTAAATATTAAATCCTAAGAAAAAACCATAAAACCTAAACCTTGAGCAGTAAACCCTAAACCCTAAACCCTAAATATTAAACCCTAAACCCTAAACTCTAAACCTTAAACCATAAAAAATAAACCTTGAATCGTAAACCCCATAAACCCAGCCTTAAACCATAAACACTTAACCTTAAACCCTAAACCCTAAACCCTAAGCCCTAAACCCTAAACAATAAAACCTAAACCATGAGCACTAACCCCTAAACCCTAAACCCTAAATATTAAACCCTAAACCCTAAACTATAATCCCTTAGCCCTAAACCCTAAACCCTAAGACATAAACCCTAAACCATAAACCTTGAGTAGTAAACCCTATACCCTAAACCCTAAATATTAAACCCTAAACCATTAACCGTAAACTCTAAACCTTGAGCAGGAAACCCTATACACTAAATCCTAAATACTAAACCCTAAAAAATAAACCCTAAACCCTAAACCTTGAGCAGTAAACACTACACCGTAAACCCTAAATATTAAACCCTAAACCATAAACCATAAAAAGTAAATCCTAAACTGGAAACCCTAAACTCTAAAGCCTAAACTCTAAACACTAAACCCTAAAAACTAAACCCTAAACCCTAAACCCCTTAAACCACTAAACCATAAACCCTAAATCCTAAACCTTGAATCCTAAACCCTAAATACTGTAATCCCTTAGCCCTAAACTTTAAACCCTAAGACCTAAACCCTAAAACCTAAACCTTGAGCAGTAAACCCTAAAACCTAAACCCTAAATATTAAACCATAAACCATAAACCATAAATCCTAAACCCTAAACCCTAAACATGAAACCATAAACCCTAAGAAATAAACCTTGAATTGTAAACCCCATAAACCCTAAACCTTTAGCATAAACCATAAACACTAAACCTTAAACCCTAAACCCTAAAAACTAAGCCCTAAAATTTAATCCCTTAGCCCTAAACCTTAAACCCTTAGACCTAAACCCTAAACCCAATAAAACTTTAGCAATAAACCATAAATATAAAACCCTAAACACTAAACTATAATCCATATGCCCTAAACCTTAAACCTTGAGACATAAACCCTAAACCTTAATCCCTAAACCCTAAACCCTAAGAACTAAACCCTAAATCAAAAACCCTATATATTAAACCCAAAACCATAAACCATATATCCTAAACCCTAAACACAAATCTTGAAATCCTAAATCCTAAACCCTAAACCCTAAACTAAAAAATTAACCCTTTAATTGTAAACACCATATACCCTAAACCCTAAACCCTAACCCTAAGCCCTAAATTGTAATCCCTTAGCCATAAACCCTAAACCCTAAATCCTAAGCGATAACCCTAAACCATAAATATTAAACCATAAACCATAAACCCTAAACCCTAAATCCTAAATCCTAAACCCTAAACTCAAAACCTTAAACCCTAAACCCTAAACCCTAAAAACTAAACCTTAAATCATAAACCTTAAAACCTAAACCCTAAACCCTAAAAACCTAAAGCCCTAAAATGTAATCCCTTAGCCATAAACCTTAAACCCTAAGACCTAAACCCTATACTGTAAACCCTAAACCATAAACCCTGAGCACTAAACCCTAAACCCTAAACCCTAAATATTAAACCCTAAATTGTAAACCATAAACCATAAACCATATATCCTAAAACCGAAACCCTAAACTCTAATTCCTAAATTGTAATCCCTTAGCCCTAAACCTTAAACCCTGAGTCTTAAACCATAAACCCTAAATCTGAAACCCTAATCCCTAAACCCTAAACCCTGAGCATTAATCCTAAAACCCTAAACCCTAAATATTAAACCCTAAACCCTAAACTGTAATCCCTTAGCCCTAAACCTTAAACCCTGGGACCTAAACCCTAAACACTAAACCCTAAACTCTAAACCCTAAACTCTAAACCCTAAACACTAAACCCTAAACCCTAAACCATAAATATTAAACCATAAATAATAAATACTAAATCCTAAACCATAAACCATAAAAACCCTAAACCCTAAACCCTAAACCCTAAAAAATAAACCTTGAATCTTAAACCCCATAAACCCTAAACCCTAAACCCTAAACTATAATCCCTTAACCCTAAACCTTAAACCCTAAGACGTAAACCCTAAACATTAAACCCTAAACCCTCTAAATCCTAAAACCTAAACCTTGAGCAGTAAACCATAAACCCTAAACCCTAATTATCAAACCCTAAACTATAAACCGTAAACAATAAATCCTAAACCCTAAACCCTAAACTTGAAACCATAAACCCTAAACCCTAAACCATAAACCATAAAAACTAAAAACTAAACCTTGAATTATAAACCCCATAAACCCTAAAAAATCCCCAAAAACTATAATCCCTTAGCCCTAAACCTTAACCGCTAAGACCTAAACCCTAATTCTTAAACCCTAAACCCTAACCCCTAAAAACTAAACCCAAAATATTAAACCATCAACCGTAAACCATAAACCATAAATCCTAAAACCTAAACCCTAAACTCAAAACCATAAACACTAAACCAGAAAAACTAAACCTTGAATCATAAACCCTATAAACACTAAACCTTTAGCCTTAAAACATAAACCCTAAACCCTAAACCCTAAACCCTAAGCCCTAAATTGTAATCCCTTTGTCCTAAACCTTAAACCTTGAGACCTAAACCCTAAACCCTAAATCTTAGACCCTAAACCCTAAACCCTAAATATTACACTGTAAACCCTAAACACTAAACCATAAAACCTAAGCACTAAACTGTAATCCCTTAGCCCTAAAATTTAAACCCTAAGACATAAACACTAAACCATAAACCATAAACCATAAACCCTAAACCTTGAGTAGTAAACCCTATAACCTAAACCCTAAATATTAAACCCTAAACCGCAAACCGTAAACCCTAAACCTTGAGCAATAAACCCTATACCCTAAATCCTAAATATTAAACCCTAAACAATAAACCATAAACCCTAAACCTTGAGCAGTAAACCCTACACCCTAAACCCTAAATATTAAACCCTAAACCATAAACCATAAACTATAAATCCTAAATTAGAAACCCTAAACTCTAAACACTAAACCTGTTAGTGCAAAATCACAGCACCCCTGGACGCACATCAAGCTTCTAGGTTGATGTTCAGGCATCCAGTGTGATTGCACAACATGGAAACCTCTCTCCAAGCGTGGGACTTGTAAAACCGAGAGAGGAATCTCTAGAGAAGGCTGGTTCTTGCTCCTAAACTACCTGTCACAAGCTATTCCAGTGCAGGCAAGCTAATCTAATACTAATCTAACCATGCCAAGGAGACAGAGAGAGAGAGAAGGGAAAAATAGCAAAAGCCTACACTAAAATGGTGATACACCAGAGAAGGAGAATGTTGAACATCTATCAAAACTGCCATGGGACAAAGAGAGGTGAGCAATGGGAAGGATGGACAGATGCATCACAGGCCCAAGGATAGATTTCACACAGAAAGTGTCCCAAAACTCCATGAACACAGCTCCAGATCTGCAGTGAACGTTCAAACATGCACAAATACCTGCAATGAAGAGAGGCAAGAAGAAAACAAGCAAAAACAAGCAAGGATGGACAGATGCATCACAAAACACGTTTTGTTGCTTCAGAAGTTTGCACAGAACATCATTCCATTAGTAAAAGGCAAACAACGCCATTACAGAGCAGGGAGGAGGTTCGAACTCCATTTTCAACCCTAGAGAAGAAAAGAAGGGAGGGCCGAGCAGAAAGAATGAACAACTCTCTTTTATATTTTGCCACTCCTTACAATATATAGGAAGAATGAGAGAAGGAAGAAAGAGGAAAGTCAGATCTCCTCCAACCACCTCCAGGTCGTATTTTAAATCATTTCATCATGGTAGAAGTGACGGATCCTGGCAAAACGGCGGGTTGTCTGCTGCATTAAAACTGGTCGCTGAAATGTCACTTCTGTCATTACCACGCGTCAGAGCTGTTTCTCAATTTTCTCTCTCTAGACTGCACCAAAACTCAAGATTAGCCCCAGAATCATGTAGAGGATTTCACTAGCTTTCCGTTGATATAAGGAACATGCAAATCCGAGCTCTGGATCAAAAGATATGACGATTTGAGGATTTAGGGCACGGAACAGGTGAAAATAGATTTTTAAAATATTTTCCCGCGCATTGCCACCTGGATGACACGTGGCAGACTCTGATTGGATGAGAAAGGTCTTCAGCCCATCGGGTTTAGGATTCTCCTCTCCATTTGCATCGGGTTTGGGAGGTGGCTCAACATATGTTTTCGCCCCATGCTTTTCCGACTTGTTTCCCCGACTATGAAACCCGATTTTCTTTGTGCGTCGGGCTTTCCAACCCCTCCGACACATTTCTTAGGTGTCGGGTTTTTCAACCCTTCCGACATGTTCTTGCGCCATGTTTCTCCGTCGTGTTTTCCCGACTATGAAACCCGATTTCCTTTGTGCGTCGGGTTTGGATGACCCGACGACATATCCCTTTGTGTGGGGTTTTCGCTTGGATACGTGGTAGCTTCTCATTGGTTCGGATCAGCGCTCGAAAACTCACCCTTTGACTTTTTGACCTTTTCCCTTGTGAGGACATGTGACAGCTTCTGATTGGCTCTCGGCTCCTTCGCGTACTTCACCTCCATTTGTCCCGGATGTCCCATTTGATTTTGGCCCATTTGTGCTCATTTCGGCCGATTCGGCCGGTTCGGGCATTTTTGGCCCGCTTGTCCCACTTTGCTTCAGACTGACTTGACCCTTTTCGGCCAGTTCGGCCGGTTCGCGCCCTATTGTCCCGCACGTCCCAATTGCTTTTGGGCTCCTTGTGATGATTTCGCATGATTCGGCCGGTTCAGGCATTTCGCGTCCATTTGTTCCATTCGTCCCGAACTGCCCCTTTGTGCTTATTTCGGTCGATTCTCTTTCTCAGTCAAACCGGCATTTCACACCCGCCGCGTACTTTAGTCCCACTTGTCCCAAATGCTTAGTGGGCAAAACGGCGGGCTGTCTGCTGGACTCATTTCGGGCGGTTCGGGTGGTTCGCGTACTTTTGTCCCATTTGATCCCGACTTGTGCTGGACTGGGACTTAGCGGATTTTCACAAATTTTCCTGGCCCGAACTACTTGCTTTCTGCAACCTTCTCCGCACTTTCTCAGAGCTTGTTCCTTTTTTCCTCTGCCAGGGGAGTTAGAAAATTACCTGAAGGGACCCTGCAAGCCTGATTTTTGCTCTGAATCAATCAATTTTCTTGGGATTTGGATATTTTGATGCATGTTATCAAAATTACCCTGGGGGGTGAATTTTGGATAATAGTTTGGCGACTCAACGGGGGCATCTGCCTGCTAGATGAATGATCAGTAGCCTGAAGCATCCATTGGGCATGGAGTCATGAGTTGCAACCTGCAACTGATCTGAACTTTGAAAATCTCTCCTCTGAGCCACTTGGAAACCCACCGAACCTGGAGTTGTTCTCACCAAAAACCACTGAAACGAACTGTGCAAGAGCAAAACCAGCAACACCAAAAACTATGTACAAAACTGAAAATCATACATGCCCCAAATGGAACATGCAGAGTGTGCACAAGCACTTCTTCTACTGAAAGCAAACCTAGCTACTCTACTCTAACTGGAAGCAAAGGCAAGCTAAACAAATCCTGCAACTGGTTGTGAGAAATAGCTTCCTTTCTTCAAAATTGGCAGCCATGGAATTGATTTGGCACTGATCATGGCTGTTTGGATGGATGGAAAATCAACAAGAAGCTGGTCTTCTATCCAAATCATCAAGGTATCAACTGAAAAATCCAATACCTCTTTTAGTTGCTCTGCATTTGGATTGAAGAGGTATGGTAGCTGATCCTTGGTACTTTGTAGCTCGTCCTCATGCTCAGAAGCAAGCATGACTGGTTGTGGCTTCTCCTTTGGCTCCAATGAAGCCAAATACCTGATTCGGCAAGGTCTGATCCGTTTGATATGCCCATAGCTCTGATTTTCAACTCCAAGAATGGAGTCTTCTTGTAGACCCACCTGAATAGATGACGTGGAAGAAATGGTAGGACCCTTCTGCCCTTTCTCTTCCTCTGATGAAGAACATGGAAGATTTAAATCTTCCAATTTTGGTTCCAAAGGGCTGCTATAAGATGCAGGCTGCTGTAAATGAATGCTCTCCTTCATGACAGCAGACTCTTGTGTTTGGAATGTGGATGATGAAAGAGAGAATGGTGAAAACTCAACCGGCTCTTCTCCATCAAAACAGTCCTCCAAATCTGACAGGTAAACTACCTCATTGTTGTCCTGCTGCTCGTGTTCAACTTCCTCCATGGTGTCCTCTTGATCTGCAACTTGACCACCATGGTTTCCTTCACTCTCCAATATTGAGTTTGAGAGATCAAACTCCTTTTCAGTGCTAGAACTTGAGAGAGATGAAGTGGAAAGAAGAACTGAAGGTTCTTCTGTAACCTGCTTTGTGCTCAAAGCCCTTGGATCTGCGTTTTTCTCCTCCATAGCTAGATTGTGCTCCTCTTCTTTTGGATTTGGAGCAGCTTCTCCTTCCTCCAATGTTTGAAGGTAATCTTGCTCTTGATTGAACTCCTTCTCCAGCATGAAGTTTGTCAAGTCAAACTCTTCAATCTGCTGCTCTAGAGGACAAGTTGGGGCTGCAAGATCTTCTTCTTCTGCTGCAACAAAATCAGTCCTGACCACCATTTGTTCTCCAACCCTAGCTTCTTCTGTAGGCTTGACCATCAAGGGGATCCTTGTCATCCCAAATTTGGCAGCCCAAACCTTCAAGCTGTCTGTCATTTCTTTTCTGTTTGGCTCTTCCTCCTGCTGTCCTTGATGACTGATTTTTACAATTTCTTCTTTCCCACATGGAATTGGGAATGCAAAAGGAGGGATAGGTTGAAACTCCACTAATTTGACAATTTTTTGTGGTGGTGGAGGAGGTGAAACCTCTTGTTTCTTTGGAGGAGGGGGTGTTTCTGTTAGCTCTTGTGGAGGGGATGACTGTTTGGAAGGAAAAAGGAAAGAAGAATCGAGGTGTGGTGGAAGACTGAGAGGTGGAGAAATGGATTCAACATTTGGGATAGCAGATGGAGGTTTTGAAACTTGACACTGCTGAAATGATACAGATTGGGAAAGAGGAAAAGAAAAGGTATGAGATGATGTGCTTACCCGTTGACAAGGTTGCTGAATACTTCTCTCATACACCTCTATTTCTTCAATCCACTTTGCAAGCAAAGGCAGCGTTGCAATCATGAAGTCAAGCTTCTCCTGAGGGCTGTAATGACTTGGAAAAGGTCCCACCCATGGACAGGGTGCTTCACAACCGATTCCAAATGCTCTCATCTGTGCCTGAGCCCTGGACTGCACCATCCCCTCCTCCATCTTTTGGATTTTCTCCAACAGACCAGCATCTTGGATCTGATGGTCTTCATTGTATGCACACCCTTGCTCTTGGAAAGCTCCATAGCCAAACTGACTTTGGCACTGCTGTTCATATGAGTATGCATGCTGATCTGGAGGATTTGTAAAACGTGTTGGAGGTGGAATATACTGCTGTTGTTGATGTGAAATCCATGATGGAAATGAAGTCATGATTGCACAACTTCATGGAATGGAAAAGAATGAAAGGGATGGAAAGAAAGATGGATGAAAATGTATGGAAACGGGTCTGCAAGCTCAGAGAAATGGGTTGCTGATCAGATGGAGTCGCCAGATGTGTTTGCAAGTGCCTCCAAAGGCTGAAATCTTCACAGGAACACATCAACCTGCAAAAGATGAAGTGAAAGACCTCTAAGGTCCCACCGGGCGTGCCAAAACTGTTAGTGCAAAATCACAGCACCCCTGGACACACATCAGGCTTCTAGGTTGATGTTCAGGCATCCAGTGTGATTGCACAACATGGAAACCTCTCTCCAAGCGTGGGACTTGTAAAACCGAGAGAGGAATCTCCAGAGAAGGCTGGTTCCTGCTCCTAAACTACCTGCCACAAGCTATTCCAGTGCAGGCAAGCTAATCTAATCCTAATCTAACCATGCCAAGGAGACAGAGAGAGAGAGAGAAGGGAAAAAGAGCAAAAGCCTACACTAAAACGGTGATACACCAGAGAAGGAGAATGTTGAACATCTATCAAAACTGCCATGGGACAAAGAGAGGTGAGCAATGGGAAGGATGGACAGATGCATCACAGGCCCAAGGATAGATTTCACACAGAAAGTGTCCCAAAACTCCATGAACACAGCTCCAGATCTGCAGTGAACGTTCAAACATGCACAAATACCTGCAATGAAGAGAGGCAAGAAGAAAACAAGCAAAAATGAGCAAGGATGGACAGATGCATCACAAAACATGTTTTGTTGCTTCAGAAGTTTGCACAGAACATCATTCCATTAGTAAAAGGCAAAAAACGCCATTACAGAGCAGGGAGGAGGTTCGAACTCCATTTTCAACCCTAGAGAAGAAAAGAAGGGAGGGCCGAGCAGAAAGAATGAACAACTCTCTTTTATATTTTGCCACTCCTTACAATATATAGGAAGAATGAGAGAAGGAAGAAAGAGGAAAGTCAGATCTCCTCCAACCACCTCCAGGTCATATTTTAAATCATTTCATCATGGTAGAAGCGATGGATCCTGGCAAAACGGCGGGCTGTCTGCTGCATTAAAACTGGTCGCTGAAATGTCACTTCTGTCATTACCACGCGTCAGAGCCATTTCTTGATTTTCTCTCTCTAGACTGCACCAAAACTCGAGATTAGCCCCAGAATCATGTAGAGGATTTCACTAGCTTTCCGTTGATATAAGGAACATGCAAATCCGAGCTCTGGATCAAAAGATATGACGATTTGAGGATTTAGGGCACGGAACAGGTGAAAACAGATTTTTAAAATATTTTCCCGCGCATTGCCACCTGGATGACACGTGGCAGAATCTGATTGGATGAGAAATTCAGCCCGTCGGGTTCGGGATCCTCTCCTTTTGCAGCGGGTTTCCTGGCTTGAATATGTTTTCGTGGGCCCCTTAAACTTGGACACGTGACTATGAAACCCGATTTGTTTGTGCGTCGGGCTTTCGAACCCCTCACCCTTTGACTTTTCGGACCTTTCACTCTTCTGACATGTGGCCATGTTTCTCCGTGTGTTTTCCTGACTACCTGGTCTTCCACGTTGTGCGTCCTTTGGATGACCCGACGATATCCTTTGTGTGGGGTTTTCACTTGGATACGTGGCATTTCATTGGTTCGGATCAGCGCTCGAAAACTCGTCCCTTTGACTTTTTGACCTTTTCTCTTGTGAGGACACGTGGCAGCTTCTTTGGCTCTCAGCTCCTTCGCGTACTTCACCTCCATTTGTCCCGGATGTCCCATTTGATTTTGGCCCTTTGTGCTCATTTCGGCAGATTCGGCCGGTTCGGGCATTTTTGGCCCGCTTGTCCCACTTTGCTTCAGACTGACTTGACTCTTTTCGGCCGGTTCGGCCGGTTCGGGCCCTTTGGCCCGCTTGTCCCAATTGCTTTTGGGCTGACTTGTGATGATTTTGCCGATTCGGCCGGTTCGGGCCTTCCATTTGTCCCATTGTCCCGATTGCGTCCCTCTCAGTGTTAGCCAATTTTCGATTCTTCGGTCAAACCGGCATTTCGCGCCCGCCGCGTACTTTTGTCCCACTTGTCCCAAATGCTTAGTGGGCTCGGCGGGCTGTTGCTAGACTCATTTCGGGCGGTTCAGGCTGGTTCGCGTACTTTTGTCCCATTTGATCCCGACTTGTGCTGGACTGGGACTTAGCGGATTTTCACAAATTTTCCTGGCCCGAACTACTTGCTTTCTGCAACCTTTTCCGCACTTTCTCAGAGCTTGCTCCTTTTCCTCGGCCAGGGGACTTAGAAAATATTTGAAGGGACTCTAGCAACATGATTTTTGCTCTGAATCAATCAATTTTCTTGGGATTTGGATATTCTGATGCATGTTATCAAAATTACCCTGGGGGGTGAATTTTGGATAACAAAACCCTAAACACTAAACCTTGAATTGTAAACCCCTTAAACCATAAACCCTAAACCCTAACTCCTAAGCCCTAAATTGTAATTCCTTAGCCCTAAAGTTTAAACCCTGAGACCTAAACCCTAAAACCTATATAACCTAATCATTAAACACTAAACCCTAAACCCTAAATAACTTAAACCCTAAACTTAAACCAATAAACCCTAAACCCTAAACCATAAAAACTAAACTTTAAAACCCTAATAGGCCTAAAATCTAAACCCTAAAAAATAATCCTTGAATCATAAACCCCATAAACCCTAAACCTTTATCCCTAAACCTTTAACACTAAACCTTAAACCCTAAATCCTATACCCTAAACCCTAAAGCCTAATAACATAAATTTCCTAGAACCCTAAAACCCTTCCATTTAACTTCTAAATCCATAAACCCTAAACCCTAAACCTTAAACTATAAACCTTGAACCCTAAACCCTAAACTCTAAAGTCAGCCCTAAACCATATAACTAAACCCTAAACCCTAAACCCTAATACCCTTAAGCCCTAAAGTGTAACTCCATTAAACCTAAACCTAAACCTAAAACCTAAACTTTCCTTTGCCCTAAAACCTAAACCCTAAACATAATAAAATGTTTGTAAACCTTAAACTCTAAACCTTAGTATGGCTAAACCCTAAGCCCTAAATTGTAATCCCTTAGCCCTAAACCTTAAACCCTGAGACCTAAAACGTAAACCCTAAACCCTAAACTCTCAGCACTAAACCATAAGCCCTAAACACTAAACCCTAAACCCTAAATCTTAAAACCTAAATGCTAAACTTGAAACCCTAAACCCTAAACCCTAAAACTAAACCTTGAAACATAAACCCCATAAACCCTAAAACCTTAGCCCTAAACCCTAAACCCTAAACCCAAACCCTAAGCCCTAAACTATAAACCCTGAGCCCTAAACCCTAAACCCTAAACCTTAAATCTTGAACCCTAAAACCTAAATGTTAAATCCTAAACCCTAAACCCTAAACCCTAAACCTTGAGCCCTAAATCCTAAACCCTAAATAAACCCTAAACCCTAAACCCCCTAAACCATAAACCCTAAACCCTAAAACCTAAACCCTAAACCCTAAACCCTAAACCCTAAAAACTAAACCTTGAATCCTAAACCCCATAAACAATAAACCTTAAAACCTAAACCATAAACCCTAAACCCTAAACCATAAATCCTTACCCCTAAACTTAAACCATAAATCCTAAACACTAATGAACCCTAAACCCTAAACAAAATCCTAAACCCTAAGCACTAAACCCTAAACCCTAAAACAAAAATATTAAACCCTAAATCATAAACCATAAACCTTAAACCCTAAATCCTAAACTCAAAAACCTTAACACTAAACCCTAAACCCTAAACTCTAAAATCTAAACAATAAACCCCATAAACCCTTAAACCCTTAACCCTAAACCTTAAACCCTAAACACTACCTAAACCCTTAAACCCTAAACCTGAGCAATAAACCCTAAACCTTAAACCCTAAACCATAAACGCTAAACTGTAAATCATAAACCCTAAACCATAAACATGAAAATCAAAACCCTAAACCCGAAATCCCTTAACCCTAAACCCTAAACCATAAACCTTAAATCATAAACCCCATAAACCCTAAACCTTAATCCCTAAACCATAAACCCTAAACCCTAAACCCTAAATCCTAAGCCCTAAACCCTAAACCCTAATCCCTTAGCCCTAAACCTTTAACCCTGAGACCTAAAGCCTAAAACCTAAACCCTAAACCCTGAGCACTAAACCCTAATTCCTAAACCCTAAACCTTAAATGATAAATCCTAAACCTTAAACTCGAACCCCTAAACCCTAAACCCTAAACCCTAAACCCTAAACCCTAAACTAAACCTTGAGACATAAATCCTATAAACCCTAAACCCTTAAACCCTAACCCTAAACCCTAAACCCTAACCCTAAACCCTAAGCCCTAAACCCTAAACCCTAAACACTAAACCCTAAACCCTAAACCCTAAACTAAACCCTAAACCCTAAAGCCTATAAATCCTAAACCCTAAACCCTAAACTCGAAACCCTAAACCCTAAAATGTAATCCCTTACCCCTAAACCTTAAACCCTAAACCCCATAAACCCTAAACCTTAAACCCTAAACCCTAAACCCTAAATACTAAACCCTAAACCCTAAACCCTAAACCCTAAACCATAAACCCTAAACCCTAAAACCTAAACCCTAAACCTAAACCCTAAATATTAAATCCTAAACTGTAAACCATAAACCCTAAATCCTAAACCCTAAAAATTAAACCATAAACACTAAAAAACTAAACCCTAAACCCTAAATCATAAACCCTTAATGCTAAACCCTAAACCCTAAACCCTAAACCCTAAACCCTAAACCCTAAAAATTAAACCTTGAATCGTAAATCCTATAAACCCTAAACCCTAATCCCTAAACACTAAACCCTAAACCCTAAACCCTAAACCCTAAACCATAAACCCTAAACCATAAATCCTAAACCCTAAACCCTAAACCCAGTAAACCCTAAACCCTAAACCCTAAACCCTAAACCCTAAAACCCTAAATCCCTAAACCCTAAACACCTAAACCCTTAACCCTAAACACTAAACTCTAAATCGTGACCTAAACCCTAAACCTAAACCCTAAACACAAGTAAACCCGAAACCCTGAAGCCCTAAACCCTAAACCCTAAACCCTAAACTATTAAACCCTAAACCTAAACCATAACCATATAATGGCCTAAACCCTAAACCTAAACCCTAAACCTAAACCTTGAAATCCTAAACCCTAAACCTAAACCCTAAACCCTAAATAATTAAACTCCTAAACCCTAAACCCTAAACCCTAAACCCAAAACCCTAACCCTAAACCCTAACCCCTAAACCCCATAAGCCCTAAACCCTAAATCCCTTGAATCCTAACCCTAAACCTAAGCCCTAAACCCTAAACCCTAAACCAAAAACCCTAAACCCTAAACCCTAAACCCTTAAACTATAAATCCTAAACCCTAAACCCTAAAACCTAAACCCTAAACCCTAAACCCTAAACCCTAAATCCTAAACACTAAACCATAAACCATAAATCTAAACCCTAAACCCTAAACCCTAAACCCTAAACCCTAAACCATAAACCCTAAACCCTAAACCCTAACCCTTATAAAAACCTAAACCCTAAACCTAAACCCTAAACCCAAAACACTAAACCCTAAACCTAAACCCTAAACCCTAAACCCTAAACCCTAAAACCTAAACCTTAAATCCTAATGCCCTAAATCCTAAACACCTAACTCCCTAAACCCTAAACCCTAAACCTTAAACCCTAAACCCTAAACCCTAAACCCTAAGTAATAAACCCTAAACCATAAAACCCTAAACCCTAAACCCTAAACCCTAAATTATAAACCTAAACCCTAATCCCTAAAAACCCTAAACCCTAAACCCTAAACCCTAATACCTAAACCCTAAACCCTAACACCTAAACCCTAAACCCTAAACCCTTAACACTAAACCCTAAATCCTAAACCCTAAACCCTAAACCCTAAACCCTAAATCCCAAACCCCATAAACCCTAAACCTTTAATCTAAACCCTAAGCCCTAACCCTAAACCTAATCCCTAAGCCATAAACCCTAAACCACTAAGCCTTAAACCCAAAAGCCTAAACCCCTAAACCCTAAACCCTAAACCCTAAAACCTAAACCCTAAACCCTAGAACCTAAGCCCTAAACCCTAAACCTAAACCCTAAACCCTAAACCATAAATCCTAAAGCCTAAAAACTAAAATCCAAACCCTAAACCCTAAACCCTAAACCCTAATCCATAACCTAAACCCTAAACCATAAACCATAAACCTTAAACCCTAAACCATAAACTAAATGTAAACCCTAAACCCTAAAACTTAAACCCTAAACCTAAACCTAAACCCTAAACCCTAAACCCTAAACACTAAACCCTAAACCCTAAACCCTAAACACTAAACCTAAATGATAAAACCATAAATCCTAAACCCTAAACCCTAACCCTTAACCTAAACCCTAAACCCTAAACCCTAAACCCTAAAAATGATAAACGATTAAATCCTAAACCTATAAACCCTAAAATGTAAAACCTAAACCCTGAATCCTAAACCCCATAAACCCTAAACCCCCTAGCACTAAACCCTAAACCCTAAACCCTAAACCTTAAACCCTAAATCCCTTAGCCCTAAACCCTAAACCCTTAGACCTAAACCATAAAACCTAAACCCTAAAAGCTAAACCCTAAACAATAAACCCTAAACCCTAAACATTAAAATGAAAACCCCATCAACCCTAAACTCTAAACCCTAAAAACTAAACCTTGAACCCTAAACCCTAAACCCTAAACCTTAAATCTTAAATGCCCTAAACCCTAAACCCTAAACTATAATCCCTAAACCTAAATCTTAAACCCCTATAACCCTAAACCCTAAACCCTAAACCCTAAACATTAAAAAACTATAAACCCTAAATCCTAAACCCTAAACCTAAACCCTAAACCCTAAACCCTAAACCATAAATCATAAACCTAAACCCTAAACCCAATAAACCTTTAGCCCTAAACCCTAAAAACTAAACCCTAAACCCTAAACCCTAAACCCCTAAACTCTAAACCCTAAACCCTAAACCCTAAACCATAAAACCTAAACACTAAACCCTAAACCCTAAACCCCTAAACCCATAAACCCTAAACCCTAAATACTAAACCATAAACCCTAAAACCCTAAACCCTAAACCCTAAACTACAAAACCTAAACCCTAAACCCTAAACCCTAAACCCTAAACCCTAAACCTAGAATCTAAAACCCTAAAATATAAACCCTAAAACTAAACCTTAAACCTAAACTAAAGCCTAAACCCTAAACCCTAAACCATAAAAAAATAAAACCATGAATATTAACCCTAAACCATAAACCCTAAACCCTAAACCCTAAACCCTAAACCCTAAACCCTGAATAGTAAACCCTAAACCCTAAACCTTAAACCCTAAACCCTTAACCATAAACACTAAACTCTTAAATCCTAAACCCTAAAAATTAAACCATAAACACTAAAAAACTAAACCCTAAACCCTAAATCCTAAACCCTAAACCCTAAACCTAAACCCTAAACCCAAACCTATAAACCCTAAACCCATAAACCCTAAACCTTAAACCTAAACCCTAAACCCTAAACCCCTAAACCTGTAAAAAAACCCTAAACCCTAAACCCTTAAACCATAAACCTAAACCTTAAACCCTAAAAACTAAACCCTAAATCATAAACCCATAAACCCTAAACCCTTAAAACCCTAAACCCTAAACCTAAATAAACCCTTAACCCTAAACCTTAAACCCTAAACCTAAACCCTAAACCTAAACCCTAAACCCTAAACCCTAAACCGTAAACCCTAAACCCTAAATCCTAAACCCTAAACCCTAAACCCTAAACCATAAACCTTAAACCATAAATCCTAAACCCTAAACCCTAAACCCTAAAAACCCTAAACCCTAAACCTAAACCCTAACCCCTAAACCCTAAATCCTAAACCATAAACCCTAAACCTAAAACTTAAACCATAAGCCCTAAACCTAAAACTTAGCCCTAAACCTTATACCCTTAGACCTAAACCCTAAACCCTAAAACCTAAACCCTAAGCACTAAACCAAAAACCCTAAACCCTAAACACTAAACCCTAAACCCTAAACCCTAAATATTAAACCCTAAACCATAAACCATAAACCATAAACCATAAACCCTAAACCCTAAACTCAAAACCCTAAACCCTAAACCCTAAACCCTAAATTATAAACCTTAAATCCCTAAACCATAAACCCTATACCCTAAACCTAAACTATAAACCCTAAAATGTAATCCCTTAGCCATAAACCTTAAACCCTAAGACCTAAACCATAAACCCTAAACCCTAAAGCCTAAACCCTAAAACCCTGAGCAATAAACCCTAAACCTTAAACCCTAAATATTAAACCCTAAACCATAAACCGTAAACCATAAATCCTAAAACCTAAAACCTAAACCCTAAACCTTAAACCCTAAACCCTAAACCCTAAACCTTAAGCCATAAACCCTAAACCCTAAACCCTAAACCCTAAACCCTAAACCCTAAACCCTAAACCCTAAACCCTAAACCCTAAAACCTAAACCATAAACCCTAAAAACTAAACCTTGATTTATAAACCCTAAACATAAACCCTAAACCCTAAACCCTAAACCCTAAACCCTAAATCCTAAAACCTAAACCCTAAATCCTAAACCCTAAACCCTAAACCTTCTAAACCCTAAACACTAAACATTAAACCCTAAACCCTAAACCCTAAA
The DNA here is from genome assembly GCA_019776745.2 of Taxus chinensis. Classification (NCBI taxonomy): domain Eukaryota; kingdom Viridiplantae; phylum Streptophyta; class Pinopsida; order Cupressales; family Taxaceae; genus Taxus; species Taxus chinensis. The sequence continues at coordinate 486,745,915 of CM034149.1, read as the reverse complement.
CCCTAAACCCTAAACCCTAAACACTAAACCCTAAATCCTAAACCCTAAACCATAAGCCCTAAACCCTAAACCCTAGCCCTAAACCCTAAACCCTAAGACCTAAAAGCTAAACCTTAAACCCTATACACTAACCCCTAAACCCTAAGCCCTAAACCCTAAACCCTAAACCCTTAACACTAAACCCTAAACAATAAACTCTAAATATTAAACCCTAAACCATAAAACCCTAACCCTAAATACTAAAACCTAAAACCTAAACTCTAAACCTTAAACCCTAAACCCTAAAACCTAAATATTAAACCCTAAACCATAAAACATTAACCCTAAATACTAAAACCTAAAACCTATACTCAAAAGCTTGAATCCTAAACCCTAAACCCTAAGCCCTAAACTAAATCCCTTAGCCCTAAACCTTAAACCCTGAGACTTAAATTATAAACCCTAAACCCTAAGCACTAAACCTAAACCCTAAACTCTAAACCCTTAAACACTAAAATGTAAACCATAAACCATAAATCCTAAACCCTAAACCCTAAAGTAAAAAACCTAAACCCTAAACCCTGATAACTAAAACTTGAATCGTAAACCCCATAAACCTTTAGCCATAAAAAATAAACACTAAAGCATAAACCCTAAACCCTAAGCCCTAAATTGTAATCCCTAAACCCTAAACCCTAAGATCTAAACCATGAGAACTAAACCCTTAACCTTAAACCATAAGCCCTGAGCACTAAACCCTAAACCATAAACACTATATATTAAACCCTAAACCATAAACCATAAAACATAAATCCTAAACCATGAGACCAAAACCCTAAACCCTAAACCCTAAACCTAAACACTAAACCCTAAACCTTAAACCCGAAACCCTAAACCCTAAACCCTAAACCCTAAACTATAAACCCTAAATCCTAAATGCTAAATCCCTTGAAACCCTAAACCCTAAAAACTAAACCTTAAATCCTAAACCCTTTAAACCATAAACCTTTAGCCCTAAACCCTAAACCCTAAAACCTAAACCCTAAACTGTAAACTTAGCACTAAACCCTAAACCGTAAACCCTAAACCCTAAACCTTAAATCCTAAACCCTAAACCCTAAACACTAAACCATAAACCCTAAACCCTAAACTATAAACCCTAAAATAAACCCTAAACCCTAAACATAAAATCTAAACCTTAAACCTAAACCCTAAACCAATTAAACCAAATAAACCCCATAAACCCAAACCCTAAACCTAAATTGCTAAACCCTAAACCTAAACCCTAAACCCTAAACCTAAACCTTAAACCCTAAACCCTAAACCTAAACCCTGAACCCTGAACCCTAAACCATAAACCATACACCATAAATCCTAAACCCTAAACTTGAAACCCTAAACCATAAAAACTAAACCTTGAATCGTAAACCCGATCAACATTTAGACCTAAACCATAAACCCTAAACCCTAAACCTTAAACCCTAAACTCTAAGCCCTAAATTGTAATCCCTTAGCCCTAAACCTTAAACCTTGAGACCTAAACCCTAAACCCTAAACCATAAGAACTAAACCCTAAACCCTAAACCCTAAATATTAAATCCTAAACCATAAACCATAAACCATAAACCATAAACCCTAAACCCTAAACCCTACACCCTAAAAAAAACTAAAACTTAAACCCCATAAACCCTAAACCTTTAGTAGTAAACCCTAAACCCTAAACCTAAACCCTAAACTGTAATCCCTAAACCCTTAACCTTAAACCTTGAGTCCTAAACCCTAAACCCTAAACCCTAAACCCTAAACCACTAAACCCTAAACCCTAAACCCTAAACCCTAAACCCTAAACCATAAACCATAAATCCAAAACCCTAAACCTTAAACCCTAAACCCTAAACCCTAAACAGTAAACCTTTAATCGTAAAAGCCATAAACCATAAACCTTTAGCACTAAACCCTTATCAAACCCTAAATCCTAAACCCTAAACCCTAAACCCTAAACCCTAAACCCTAAACTCTAAACCCTCAACCCTAAACCATAAATCCTAAACCCTTAGCACTAAACCCTAAACCCTAAATCCTCAATAAAACACTAAACTATAAACTATAAACCATAAATCCTAAACCCTAAACCCTAAACTTGAAACACTAAACCCTAAAAACTAAACTCAAAACCCTAAAAACTAAACCTTGAATCATAAACCACTAAACCCTAAACCCTAAACCCTTAGACCTAAACCCTAAACCCTAATCCCTTAGCCCTAAACTTTAAACCCTAAGACATAAACCCTAAACCTTTAGCACTAAACCCTAAATATTAAACCCTAAACACTAAACCGTAAACCCTAAACCTTAAGTACTAAACCATAAACCCTAAATCCTAAATATTAAACCCTAAACCATAAACCCTAAACCCTAAACCTTAAACCCTAAACCCTAAACCTAAACCCTAAACCCTAAACCATAAACCTAAGCCATAAACCCTAAACCCTAAACCCTAAAATAGAAACCCTAAACCAAAAACCTAAACTCTAAACCCAAAAACCCACTAAATCGTAAACCCTAAACCATAAACCCTAAACCCTAAACCTATAAACCCTAAGCCCTAAACCTTAAACCCTAAATCCCTAAACCCTAAACTTTAGACCATAAATCTTTAACACTAAACCATAAACCCTAAACCCTAAACCCTAAACCCTAATCCCTAAACTGTAATCCCTTAGCCCTAAACTTTAAACCCTAAGACCTAAACCCTAAAACCTAAACCTTGAGCAGTAAACCCTAAACCCTAAACTGTAAACCATAAACCCTAAACCATAGACAATAAATCATAAAACCTAAACCCTAAACCCTAAAAGCTAAACCTTGAATCGTAAACCTCATAAACCCTAAACCTTTAGCCTAAACCCTAAACCTTTAGCCTTAAACCATAAACCCTAAATCTTAAACCCTAAAGCCTAAAGCCTAAAGCCTAAACCCTAAACCCTTAGCCCTAAACCTTAAACCCTTAAACCCTAAACTCAAAACCTAAAACTAAACCCTAAACCCTAAATCCTAAGCACTAAACCCTAAACCCTAAACCCTAAATATTAAACCCTAAACTGTAAACCATAAACCATAGATCCTAAACCCTAAACCCTAAACTCAAAACCCTAAACCCTAAACCCTAAAACCTAAACCCTAAACCTTAAATCATAAACCTTAAAACCTAAACCCTAAACCCTAAACCCTAAGCCCTAAACTGTAATACCTTAGTGCTAAACCCTAAACCCTGAAACTCCTAAATCCTAAACCCTAAACCCTAAAAATAAACCTTAAACCCTAAACACTAAACCCTAAACCCTATATCCTAAACCCTAATCCCTAAACCCTAAATTTTAATCCTTTAAACATAAACCTTAAATCCTAAGACCTCAAAACCCTAAACCATCAACCCTGAGCACTAAACCCTAAACCCTAAACCCTAAATAATAAACCCTAAACCATAAATCCTAAATCCTAAACCCTAAACTCGAAACCTAAACCCTAAACCTAAACCCTAAACCCTAAACCTAAATTATAATCCCTTAGCCCTAAACCCTAAACCTTAAGTAGTAAACCCTAAACCCTAAACCCCAAACCCTAAATGCTAAACCCTAAACCCTAAACTATAAACCTAAACTAGAAACCCTAAACTCTAAACACTAAACCCTAAACCCTAAAACTTGAATCCTAAACCCCTAAACCATAAACCTTTAACCCTAAACAATAAACCTTTAACCCTAAACCCTAAACTAAATTCCTTAGCCCTAAAATTTAAACCCTAAACCTAAACCCTAAAACCTAAAACCTGAATACTAAAACCTAAAACCTAAACCCAAAAAATTAAACCCTAAACCCTAAACCATAAACCAAAAACCCTAAACCCTAAACAATAAACTCGAAACCCTAAACCCTAAACCCTAAACCCTAAAAAATAATCCTTGAATCATAAACCCCATAAACCGTAAACCTTTAGCCTTAAAACTTAAACACTAAACCTTAAACCCTAAATCCTATACCCTAAACCCTAAAGCCTAATAACTAAACCTAGAATCGTAAAACCCAAAAACTTTAGCCCTAAACCATAAATCCTAAACCCTAAAACCTAAACTATAAACCCTAAACCATAAACCTAAACCATAAACCTAAACCCTAAACCCTAAAAACTAAACCCTAAACCCTTAAACCCTATACCCTAAACCATAAACCCTAAAACATAAACCATAAAAAAAAATCCTAAAACCTAAACCCTATATCCTAAAACCTAAATCTTGATTCATAAACCCCATAAAACCTAAACCTTAAACCCTAAACCATAAACCCTAAACCCTAAACCTTAAACCCTAAACATAAACCCTAAACCCTAAACCCTAAAATCTAAACCCTAAGCCCTAAACCCTAAATATTAAAACCCTAAATCGTAAACCCTAAACCATAAATCCTAAACCCTAAATGCTAAACTTGAAACCCTAAACCCTAAAAACTAAACCTTGAATCATAAACCCTAAACCCTAAAACTTTAGTCCTAAACCATCAAACCTAAACCGTAAACCCTAAGCCCTAAACTATAAACCTTGAGCACTAAACCCTAAACCTTAAATATTAAACCCTAAACCTAAAAATGTTAAATCCTAAACCCTAAACCCTAAACCCTAAATCCTAAACCCTAGACCTTGAGTAAAACCCTAAACCATAAACATGAAACACTAAACCCTAAACCCTAAACTATAATCACTAATCCCTAAACCCTAAACATGAAACCCTAAAACCTAAACCCTAAACCCTAAACCCTAAACCCTAAACCCTAAACCCTAAATCATAAACCCTAAACCCTAAACCTTTAGCCTTAAACCATAAACCCTAAACCTTATACCATAAACCTAAACAAAACCTAAACCCTAAGCCCTAAACTCTAATCCCTTAGCCCTAAACCTTAAAGCCTTAGACCTAAACCCTAACCCCTAAAACCTAAACCCTAAACCTAAACCCTAAACCACTAAACCCTAAACCCTAAAACCTAAAATATTAAACCCTAAATCATAAACCCTAAACACTAAACCATCAAAAACTTTAACACTAAACCCTAAACCCTAAACCCTAAAAACTAAATCCTAATCATAAACTAAACTATAATCCCTTAGCCCTAAACCTTAAACCCTAAACCTAAACCCTAAACCCTAAACACTAAACAATAAACCCTAAACCTTAAACCCTAAATATTAAACCCTAAATCATAAACCATAAACCCTAAATCATAAACCCTAAACCCTAAACCCTAAACCCTAAACCCTATAATCCCTTACCCCTAAACCCTAAATCATAAACCCCATAAACACTAAACCTTTATCCCTAAACCATAAACCCTAAACCTAAACCCTAAACCCTAAACCCTAAACCCTAAACCCTGTAATCCCTTGGCCATAAACCTTAAACCCTAAACCTAAACCCTAAAACCTAAACCTTAAACGCTAAATCTTGAGTCCTAAACCCTAATTCCTAAACCCTAAATATTAAACCCCGTAAACCGTAACCCCTAAACCCTAAATCCTAAAACCTATACCCTATACCCTAAACCATAAACCTAAACCCTAAACCCTAAAAACCTAAACACTAAACCCTTAAATGCTAAACCTAAACCCTAATCCCTAAACCGTAAACCATAAACCCTAAACCCTAAGACCCTAAACCTAAACCCTTAACCCTAAACCTTAAACCTTGAGACCTAAACCAAACCCTAAACCCTAAACCCTAAAAACTAAACCTTGAATCCTAAATGATAAACCCTAATCCCTTAGCCCTAAACCTTAAACCCTAAGACCAAAACCCTAAACCCTAAACCCTAAACAATAAACCCCAAATCCAAAACCTTAAACCCTAAATATTAATCCCTAAACCCTAAACCCTAAACCATAAATCATAAACCCTAAATCCCTAAACTTAAACCCTAAACCCAAACTGTAATCCCTTAAACCTAAACCTTGAATCATAAACCCCATAAACCGTAAAACCTAAACCCTAAACCAATAAACCCTAAACCTAAAACCTAAACCCTAAACCCTAAACCCTAAACCTAATCCCTTAGCCCTAAACCTTAAACCTAGAACCTAAACCCTAAACACTAAACCATAAAACCTAAACCCTAAACCCTAAAACCTAAACCCTAAACCCTAAGCCCTAAACCCTAAACCCTAAACCCTAAATATTAAATCTTAAAAAATATACCATAAATCCTAAACCCTAAACCCTAAATCCTTATCCCTAAAAATTAAATCCTAAACCCTAAACCTAAACCCTAAACCTAAACCCTAAACCCTAAACCCTAAATGCTAAACCTAAACCCTTAAACCTAAACCCTAAACCCTAAACCCTAAGACTTAAATTGTAAACCCTAAACCGTAAACCTTAAAAGTTGATACCTAAACATTAAACCCTAAACCCTGAGTACTAAACCCTAAACCCTAAGCCATAAACCATAAATCCCAAAACCCCTAAATCCCAAAACTCTAAAACCCTAAACCCTAAACCCTAAACCCTAAGCCCTAAACCCTAAACCCTAAACCCTAAATCATGAGTCCTAAATCCTAAACACTAAACCCTAAACACTAAACACTAAACCCTTAGCCCTAAACCCTAAACCCTAAACTGTAAATCCTAAACACTAAAAAATAAACCCATAAACCCATGGCAACCCTAAACCTAAACGTTAAACCCTAAACCCTAAACCTTAAAATAAACCCTAAATCCTAAACCCCAAAATCTAAATATTAAAACTCTAAACCCTAAACCCTAAACCTTAAACCATAAGCACTAAACCCTAAATCCCAAATCCTAACCCCTAAACCCTAAACCCTAAACCCTAAACCATAAACCAAACCATAAACCCTAAACCATAAACCCTAAACCATAAATCCTAAACCCTAAACCCTAAACCATAAACTATAAACCCTAAACTATAATCCGTAAACCCTAAACCCTAAAGCCCTAAAACCTGATCCCTAAGCCCTAAACCCTAAACCCTAAATGCTAAACCTTAATCCTTAAACCCCCTAAACCATAAAAATCTAACCCTAATCCCAAAATAAACCTAAACCCTAAACCTAAACCCTAAAAACTAAACCCTAAACCCTAAACCCTAAACCCTAAAACCTAAACCTTAAATCTTGTAAACCCTAAACCTAAACCTAAAACCTCCCTAAACCCTGAAACCTAAACCTTAACACCAAAACCATAAACCTAAACCCTAAAACCTAAAACCTAAAACCTAAACCATAAACCCTAAACCCTAAACCCTAATCCCTAAAATATAAACCTTGATCCCTAAACCCTAAACCCTAAACCTAATCCTAAACCCTAAACCCTAAACCTAAACCCTAAACCCTAAACACTAAACCCTAAAACCTTAACCCTAAACCCTAAACCCTAAACCATAAACCATAAACCATAAATCCTAAAACCTAAACCCTAAACTCAAAACCTTAAACACTAAACCCTAAACCCTAAGCCCTAAATTGTAATCCCTTAGCCCTAAACCTTAAACCTTGAGACTTAAACCCTAAACCCTAAACCCTAAACCCTAAACCCTAAACCCTAATTCCTAAAGCCTAAACCCTGAGCACTAGACCTAAACCCTAAACCCTAAATATTAAACACTAAACCCTAAACCCTAAATTATAATACCTTAGCCCTAAAACTTAAACACTGAGACCTAAACCCTAAACCCTAAACCCTAAACCCTAAACCCTAAACCCTAAACTCTAAACCCTAAACCCTAAACCCTAAACCCTAAACCATAAACCCTAATTCCTAAAACCTAAACCCTAAACCCTAACCCCTAACCCCTAATTCCTAAAACCTAAACCCTAAACCCTAAACGATAAACCATAAATCCTAAAACCTAAACCCTAAACCCTAAAATGTAAAAACTAAACCTTGAATCCTAAACCCTATAAACAATAAATCTTTAGCCCTAAACCTTAAACCCTAAACCCTAAAACCTAAACCCTAAACCATAAACTATAAACCCTTAGCCCTAAACATTAAACCCTAAGACCTAAACCCTTAGCCCTAAACCTAAACCCTAAATGCTAAACCTAAACCCTAAACCCTAAAGCCTTAACACTTTACCATAAACCCTAAACCCTAAACTTTAAACCCTAAAAACTAAACCTTGAATTCTAAACCCCATAAACCCTAAACCTTTAGACCTAAACCCTAAACCCTAAACCCTAAACCCTAAACTATAATCCCTTAAACCCTAAATCTTAAACCCCTATACCTAAACCCTAAACCCTAAACCCAAATCCCTAAAATTAAAACAAAAACCTCAAATTCTTAACCCTAAACATGAAACCCTAAACCCTAAAACCTAAACCCTAAACCCTAAAAACTAAACCTTGAATCGTAAACCCCTAAACACTTTAAACCCTAAACCCTAAAACGTAAACCCTAAACCCTAAACCCTAAACCTAAATTGTAATCCCTTAGCCATAAATCCTAAACCATGAATCCCTAAACCTAAACCCTAAACCCTAAACCCCTAAACCCTAACCCCTAAACCCTAAACCCTAAACCATGAGAACTAAACCCTAAACCCTAAACCCTAAACAATAAACCGTAAATCTAAACCAAAAATCCTAAACCCTAAACCCAAAACTGTAAACCCCAAACCCTAAGCCTTAAACCCTAAACTCTAAAAACTAAAACTTAAATATTAAACCCTGTAAACCCTAAACCTTTATCACTAAACCACAAACCCTAAACCCTAAACCCTAAACATTAATCCCTTAGCCCTAAACCTTAAACCCTAAGACCTAAACCCTAAACCCTAAATCCTAAACCCTGAGCATTAAACCCTAAACCCTAAATATTAAACCCTAAACCCTTAACCCTAAACCTAAACCTTTAAACCCTAAACACCATAAACCCTAGCCTTTAAACCCTAAACCCTATAAACCCTAAACCCTAAATCCTAAACCCTAAGCCCTAAACTATAATCCCTAAACCGAAAACTATAAACCATAAACTACAAACCATAAACCCTTAACCCTCAACCCTCAACCCTAAACCCCTAAGCAATAAACCCTAAACCCTAACTGTAAACCATAAATCAAAATTCCTAAACCCCAAACCCTAAACCTTAAAACCTAAGCACTAAACCCTAAAAAACTACACCTTAAATCATAAACTCCATAAACCCTAAACCTTTAAAGCTAAACCCTAAACCCTAAGCCCTAAACTGTAAAACCTAAGCCCTAATCTTAAACCCTAAACCTAAACCCTAAATAGTAAACCCTAAACCTTAAACCCTAAACCCTACACCCTAAACCCTAAACCCTAAACCCTAAACCCTAAACCATAAACCATAAACCCTAAATCCTAAACCCTAAAAACTAAACCTTAAACCCTAACCCCCATAAAGCCTAAACCCTTAGCCTTAAACCATAAACCCTAAACCCTAAACCTTAAACCCACTAAACCCTAAACCCTTACCTATAAACCTTAAAGCCTAAACCTTAAACCCTTAGACCTAAACACGAAACACTACACCCTGGCCCTAAAACCCTAAACCCTAAACCTTTAATATTAAACCCTAAACCGTAAACCATAAACCATAAATCTTAAACCCTAAACTCTAAACCCTAAACCCTAATTCCTAAATTGTAAACCTTGAATCCATAAACCCTAAAACCCCCTAAACCCTAAACCATAAACCCTAAACCCTAATATTAAACCCTAAACCATAAATGATAAACGATAAACCCTAAACCATAAACCCTAACCACTAAACCCTAAACCCTATATATTAAACCCTGTACCGTAAACGATAAATGATAAATCCTAAACCCTAAACCGTAAACCCTAAAATGTAAAAACTAAACCTTGAATCTTAAACCCCATAAATGCTAAACCTTTAGCCTGAAACCTTAAAACCTAAACCCTAAAACCTAAACCCTAAGCCATAAACTATAATCCCTTAGCCCTAAACCTTAAACCCTGAGAACTAAACCCTAAACCCTAAACCTTGAGCACTAAACCCTAAACCCTAAAAACTAAACCCTCAACCCTAAACTTGAAACACTAAACCCTAAACCCTAAACTCTAAACCCTAAAAACTAAACCTTAAATTCTAAACCCCATAAACCCTAAACCTTAAACACTAAACCCTAAACCCTATTCCCTAAGCCCTAAACTATAATCCCTTATCCCCAAATCTTAAACCCCTATACCTAAGCCCAAAACCTTAAACCCAAATCCCTAAATTTAAAACAAAAACCTCAAATCCTCAACCCTAAACATGAAACCCTAAACCCTAAACCATAAAAACTAAACCTTGAATCATAAATCCAATAAAACTTTATCCCTAAACCATAAAACGTAAACCCTAAACCCTAAACCCTAAGATCTAAATTGTAATCCCTTAGCCCTAAATGTTAAACCATGAGACATAAACAATAAACCCTAAACCCTAACCCCTAAACCCTAAACCCTAAACCATGAGAACTAAACCCTAAACCCTAAATATTAAACCCTAAACTGTAAATCATAAACCAAAAATCCTAAACCCTACACACAAAACTGTACACCCAAAACCCTAAACCTTAAATCCTAAACTCTAAAAACTAAAAGTTAAACATTAAACCCCGTAAACCCTAAACCTTTATCACTAAACCACAAACCCTAAACCCTTAACCCTAAAAGATAATCCTTTAGCCCTAAACCTTAAATCCTGAGACCTAAACCCTAAACCCTAAATCCTAAACCCTAAGCATTAAACCCTAAACCCTAAACCCTAAACCCAAAACCCTTAACCCTAAGAACTAAATCTTTAATCGTAAACACCATAAACCCTAAACCTTTAACCCTAAAAAATAAACCCTAAACCCTAAATCCTAAACCCTAAGCCCTAAACTATAATCCCTTAGCCAAAAACTATAAACCATAAACTATAATTCATAAACCCTTAACCCTAAACCCTAAACCCTAAACCCTCAACCCTAAACCCCTAAGCAATAAACCCTAAACCCTAAACTATAAACCATAATACAAAAATCCTAAACCCTAAACCCTAAACTCCCTAAAACCATAAACTCTAAACCAATAAACCCTAATAACTAAACCTTAAATCATAAACCCATAAACCCTAAACCTTTAAAGCTAAACCCTAAACCCTAAGCCCTAAACTGTAATCCCTAAGCCCTAATCTTTAAACCCTAAGACCTAAACCCTAAATAGTAAACCCTAAACCTTGAGCAGTAAACCCTACACCCTAAACCCTAAACCCTAAATATTAAACCCTAAACCATAAACCATAAACCATAAATCCTAAACCCTAAAAACTAAACCTTGAATCGTAACCCCCATAAAACCTAAACATTTAGTGATAAACCCTAAACCATAAACCCTAAACCTTAAACCTTAAATCCTAAACCCTAAACTATGATACTTAGCCCTAAACCCTAAACCCTAAGACCTAAACCCTAAACACGAAACACTACAACCTAGCCCTAAAACCCTAAACCCTAAACCCTAAATATTAAACCCTAAACCGTAAACCATAAACCATAAATCTTAAACCCTAAACCAAAACCCTAAACCCTAATTCCTAAATTATAAACCTTGAATCCCTAAACCATAAACCCTAAACCCTAAACCCTAAACCCTAAGCCATAAACTATAATCCCTTAGCCCTAAACATTAAACCCTAAGAACTAAACCCTCAATCCTAAACCCTAAACCCCTAAACCTTAAACCCTGAGACCTAAACCCTAATACCTAAACCCTAAATATTAAACCCTAAACCATAAACCATAAACCATAAACCCCCTAAAACCTAAAACCTAAACTCGAAACCTTAAACCCTAAACCCTAAATCCTAAACCCTAAGACCTAAACTTTAATCCCTTAACCATAAACCTTAAACCCTAAACCCTAAACCCTAAACCCTAAAACCTAAACCCTCAACCGTAAACCCTAAAACCTAAACCCTAAACCCTAAACCCTTAAACATTGAACTATAAATCCCATAAACCTTTAGCCCTAAACCATAAACCCTAAACCCTAAACCTTAAAACTTGACCCCTAAATCCTAAACCAAAAACTTGAAACCCTAAACCCTCATACCTAAAACCTAAACCCTAAACCCTAAAAACTAAACCTTGAATTGTAAACCCTAAACCAAACCTTAAAAACTAAACCATAAACCCTAAACCCTAAATCTTAAAACTTGACCCTTAAACCTAAACCCATAACCCTAAACCCTATCCCTAACCTGTAATAACTTAGCCCTAAACCTTAAACCCTGAGACCGAAACACAAAACCCATAACCCTAACCCATAAAACCCTAAACCCTAAATCCTAAGCCCTTAAACCCTAAACCCTTACTCCTAAACCCTAAACCCTAAATAATAAACCCTAAGCACTAAACCCTAAACCCTAAATATTAAACCCTAAACCGTAAAACATTAAACCTAAATACTAAACCCTAAAACCTAAATATTAAACCCTAAACCATAAAACATTAACCCTAAATACTAAAACCTAAAACCTATACTCAAAAGCTTGAACCCTAAACCCTAAACCCTAAGCTCTAAACTATAATCCCTTAGCCATAAACCCTAAACCCTAAACCCTAAACCCTAAACCCTGAGCACTAAACCTTAAACCTTAAACTCTAAATATTAAACAATAAACTGTAAACCATAAACCATAAATCCTAAACCCTAAACCCTAAAATCAAAAACCTAAACCCTAAACTATAAACCCTAAACCCTAATAACTAAATCTTGAATCGTAAACCCCATAAACCTTTAGCCGTAAACAATAAACCCTAAAGCATAAACCATAAACCCTAAACCCTAAACTCCCTTAATACTAAACCCTAAGAACTAAACCCTAAACCCTAAACACTAAACCCTGACCACTAAACCCTAAACCCTATAAACCATAAAACATAAATCCTAAACCATGAGACCAAAACCCTAAACCCTAAACCCTACGCAATAAACCCTAAATTTTAAACCCTAAACCCTAAACCATAAACCGTAAATCCTAAAACCTAAATGCTAAATTCGAAACCCTAAATCGTAAAAACTAAACCTTGAATCATAAACCCTATAAACCATAAACCTTTAGCCCTAAACCCTAAACCTTAAACCCTAAAACATAAGCCCCAAACTTTAATCCCTTACCACTAAATCCTTAAACCCTAAGACCCTAAAACCCTAAAGCTTAAAGCCTAAACCATGGGCCGTAAACAATAAACCATAAATATTAAACCCTAAACCCTATAAACCATTAACCATAAATCCTAAACCCTAAACCCTAAACTTGAAACCCTAAACCCTAAACTCTAAACCCTAAAAATTAAACATTAAATCGTAAACCCCATAAACCCTAAACCCTAAACCCTAAACCCTAAGCCCTAAGCCCTAAATTGTAATGCCTTAGCCCTAAACCTTAAACCCCTAGACATAAGCCCTAAACTCTAAACCCTAAATATTAAAACCTAAACCGTAAACCATAAACCATAAATCCTAAACCCTAAACTTGAAACCCTAAGCCATAAAAATTAAACCTTAAGACATAAACCATAAACCCTAAACCCTAAACCCTAAACCCCAAACCCTAAACCCTAAACCCTAAACTATAATCCCTAAACTGTAATCCCTTAGCCCTAAACCTTAAACCTTGAGACCTAAACCATAAATCCTAATCTCTAAACCCTAAACCATAAAACCTAAACCATGAGAACTAAACCCTAAACCCTAAACCCTAAATATTAAACCTTAAACCATAAACCATAAATCCTAAACCATAAATCCTAAACCCTAAACCCTAAACCTTTAATCATAACCCCCATAAACCCTAAACCCTTAGCACTAAACCCTAAACCCTAAAACCTAATCCCTAAACTGTAATCCCTTAGCCCTTAACCTTAAACCCAGAGACCTAAACACTAAACCTTAAATCCTAAACCCTAAGCACTAAAACCTAATCCCTACATATTAAACCATAAACCATAAACCATGAACCATAAATCCAAAACACTAAACCTCAAACTCAAAACCCTAAACCCTAAACCTTTAAACGTAAACACCATAAACCCTAAACCTTTAGCCCTAAACTATAATAAATTAGCCCTAAACCCTAAACTCTCAACCCTCAACCCTAAACCCTAAGCACTAAACCCTAAACCCTAGATACTAAATATTAAACACTAAACTATAAACCATAAACCATAAATCCTAAACCCTAAACCCTAAACTTGAAACCCTAAAATCTAAACACTAACCCCTAAAAATTAAATGTTGAATCATAAACCTCATAAACCCTAAACCCTAAAAATTAAATGTTGAATCATAAACCTCATAAACCCTAAACCCTAACCCCTAAATCCTAAGCCCTTAAATGTAATCCCTTAGCCCTAAACTTTAAACCCTAAGACATAAACCCTAAACATTGAGTAGTAAACCCTATAACCTAAACCCTAAACCGTAAACCATAAACCCTAAAGCTTGAGTAGTAAACCATATACCCTAAATCCTAAATATTAAACCCTAAACCATAAACCCTAAACCCTAAACCTTGAGCAGTAAACCCTAAATCCTAAAACAGTAAACCATAAATCCTAAAATAGAAACCCAAAACTCTAAAAACTAAACCCTTAAAACTAAACCTTGAATTGTAAATCCCTTAAACCCTAAACCCTAAACCCTAATCTATAAACCCTAAGCCCTATACTATAATCCCTTAGCCCTAAACTTTAAACCATAAATCTTTAACCCTAAACCATAAACCCTAAACCATAAAACCTAAACCCTAAGCCCTAAACTGTAATCCCTTAGCCCTAAACTTTAAATGCTGAGAAATAAATGCTAAAACCTAAACCTTGATTAGTAAACCCTAAACCCTAAATATTAAACCCTAAATCGTAAACCATAAAGCATAAATCCTAAACCCTAAACCCTAAACCCTAAACCTTAAATTGTAAACCCCATAAACCCTAAACCTTTATCCTTAAACCATAAACACTAAACCTTAAACCCTAAACCCTAAACCCTAAGCCCTAAACTTTAATCCTTTAGCCCTAAACTTTAAACCCTTAGACCTAAACCTTAAACCCTAAAACTGAAACCCTAAACCCTAAATCCTAAGCACTAAACCCATAACCTAAAACCCTAAAAATTAAACCCTAAACTGTAACCATAAACCATAGATCCTAAATATTAAACCCTAAACTCAAAACCCAAAAACCCTAAACCCTAAACCCTAAACCTTATATCATAAACATTAAAACCTAACCCCTAAACCAAAAAACTAAACCTTGAATCATAAACACCATATACCCTAAACCCTAAATCCTAAACCCTAATCCCTAAGCCCTAAACTATAATCCTTTAGCCATAAACTTTAAGACCTCAACCCTAAACCCTAAGCCCTAAAATGTAATCCCTTAGCCCTAAACAATAAAACCTGACACCTAAACCCTAAACCCTAAACCCTAAACCAAAAAACTAAACCTTAAATCATAAACACCATATACCCTAAACCCTAAATTCTAAACCCTAATCCATAAGCCCTAAACTATAATCATTTAGCCATAAAATTTAAATCCTAAGACCTCAACCCTAAACCGTAAACCCTAAACCATAAATCCTAAGTCGTAAACCCTTTACCCTAAACCCTAAATATTAAACCTTAAATCATAAACCATAAACCATAAATCCTAAATCCTAAACCCTAAACTTCAAACCTTAAACCTTAAACCCTAAACCCTAATTCCTAAATTGTAATCCCTTAGCCGTAAAACTTAAACCCTGAGACTTAAAACCAAAACCCTAATAACAAAACCCTAAACCCTAAGCACTAATCCTTAAACCCTAAACCCTAAATATTAAACCCTAAAGCCTAACATGTAAACCCTTAGCCCTAAACCTTAAACCTTGAGACCTAAACCCTAAAATCTAAACCCTAAACCCTAAGCACTAAACCCTAAACACTAAACACTAAATATTAAACCATAAACAATAAATCATAAACCCTAAACCGTAAACTCAAAACCATAAACCCTAAACTCTAAAAACTAAACCTTGAATCGTAAACCCCATAAATCCTAAACCCTAAACTCTAAACTGTAATCCCTTAGCCCTAAACCTTAAACCTTGAGACCTAAACCCTATACCCTAAACCCTGAACAGTATCCTCTAAACCCTAAACTCGAAACCATAAACCCTAACCACTAAACCCTGAATCATAAACCCCATCAACTCTAAACAATAATTCATAAACCCTAAACCCTAAGCCATAAACTGTAATCCCTCAGCCCTAAACCTTAACCACTAAATACTAAACCCTAAACCCTAAACGCTGAGCACTAAACCCTAAACCCTAAATATTAAACCATCAACTGTAAACCATAAACCATAAATCCTAAAACCTAAACCCTAAACTCAAAACCCTAAACAATAAACCCTAAAAACTAAACCTTGAATCGTAAACCCTATAAACACTAAACTTTTAGCCCTAAACCATAAACCCTAAACCCTAAACCCACCCTAAACCCTAAACCATAAACCATAAATACTAAACTTTAAACCCTGAGACCTAAACCCTAAAACCTAATCCCTTAGCACTAATCCTTAAACCGTGAGACCGAAACCCTAAAGCTTAAAGCCTAAACCATTGGCCCTAAACACTAAACCATAAATATCAAACCCTAAACTATAAACCATTAACAATAAATCCTAAACCCTCAACCATAAAATCGAAACCATAAACCCTAAACCCTAAAATCTAAACCCTAAAAATTAAACATTAAATTATAAACCCCATAAACCCCAAACCCTAAACCCTAAACCCTAACCCCTAGGCCCTTAATTGTAATGCCTTAGCCCTAAACCTTAAACCCCTAGACCTAAGCCCTAAGCCCTAAACCCTAAACTCTAAACCCTAAATATTAAAACCTAAACCGTAAACCATAAACCATAAATCCTAAACCATAAACTTGAAACCCTAAACCATAAAAACTAAACCTTGAATCATAAACCCGATCAACCTTTAGCCCTAAACCATAAACCCTAAACCCTAAACTCAAAGCCCTAAACTGTAATCCTTTAGCCCTAAACCTTAAACCTTGAGACCTAAACCCTAAACCCTAAACCATAAACTCTAAACCATGAGAACTAAACCCTAAACCCTAAACCCTAAATATTAAATCCTAAACCATAAAATATAAACCATAAATCCTAAAACCTAAACTCAAAACCCTACACCCTCAACCCTAAATCCTAAACCCTAAAAACTAAAACTTTAATCATAAACCCCATAAATCCTAAACCTTTAGCACTAAACCCTAAACCCTAAAACCTAAACCCTAAACTGTAATCCCTTAGCCCTTAACCTTAAACCCAGAGACCTAAACACTAAACCTTAAATCCTAAACCCTACATATTAAACCATAAACCATAAACCATGAACCATAAATCCAAAACACTAAACCTCAAACTCAAAACCCTAAACCCTAAACCCTAAAAAGTAAACCTTTAATCGTAAACACCATAAACCCTAAACCTTTAGCCCTAAACTATAATCAATTAGCCCTAATTCTGAAACCCTAAACCCTAAACTCTCAACCCTCAACCCTAAACCCTAAACCCTAAATCCTAAGCACTAAACCCTAAACCCTAAATCCTAAATATTAAACACTAAACTATAAACCATAAACCATAAATCCTAAACCTAAATCCTAAACCCTAAACCGTAGGCCTTGATAAACTAAACCCTTGAAGTCTAAACCCATAAACCCTAAACCCCAATAAACCCTGTAATCCCTTAGCCCTAAACATAAACCCTTAAACCGTTGAACCTAAAACCCTAAACCCAAACCTTGAAAAGCGTTGAGTAGTAAACCATAAAACCCTATAATCAAACCCTAAACCCTAAACCCTAAATATATACCCTAAATCCTTAAGCCTTAAACCGTAAAACCCTAAATCACTAAAGCATCGAAACCTAAACTCTAAACCCTAAATAGTAAACTAAAAACACTAAACCTCTGAACACTAAGCCCCTAAAACCATAAAACCTAAACCCTACTAATCCCTAAGCCCTAAATACTATAAACTTCAAAACCTTAAATCCTAAACCTTTAACCCTAAAGCATAAACCCTAAACCTTGAAAATGCTAAACCCTAAGCCCTAAACTATAATCCCTAAACCCTAAACCCAAAACCCAAAAATAAATGCAAAAAAAAAAACCTTGAGTAAACCCTAAACCCTAAACCCTAAAAACTAAACCCTAAACTGTAAACCCTAAATCGTTGAGCGTATAAAGCATAAATCCTAAACCCTAAACCATAAACCCTAAAAAATAAAACCTTTAAACGTAAACTCCATAAACCCTAAAACTTATGAATCCTTAAACCTTAAACACTAAACAACAAACCCTAAAGCCCTAAAACCTAAGCCCTAAACTTTAAATGCCTAAACCCTAAAACCCATAAACCCTTAGCCCTAAAACCTTAAACCCTTAAACCTTAAACCCTAAACCCTATATACCCTAAGCACTAAACCCATAAGCCCTAAACCCCTAAAAATTAAACCCTAAACTAAAAACAATAAACCTTAAACCTTAAACCTTATATAATAAACCCCTTAAAACCTAAACAATAAACCATAAAACATAAACCCTTGAATCACTAAACACCATATACCCATAAACCCTAAATGTTAAACCCTAATCCATATAGCCCTAATACATATAATCCTTTAGCCATAAACCGTTGAAATCATCAAACCCTAAACCCTAAACCCTAAGCCCTAAAATGTAATCCCTTGAACCATAAACTTTAAACCCTAAACCATAAACCCTAAACCCTAAACCCAGTAAACCCAAAACCCTAAATCACAAAACCCTAAACCTTGAACCCTAAACCTAAAGTAATAAACCCTAAATCATTATCCCTACATCTATAAAACATTAAACCCTAAACGCTAAACCTTGAGCAATAAATCGCTAAACCCTAAACCCCTAAACCGTAAAACAAAAATTCTTAAACCCTAAAACCCTAAAACTCTAAACCCTAAACCCTAAAAAATAAACCCTAAAACATTAGTAAGCCCCTTAAACCATAAACC
This sequence comes from Taxus chinensis, assembly GCA_019776745.2. Lineage (NCBI taxonomy): Eukaryota > Viridiplantae > Streptophyta > Pinopsida > Cupressales > Taxaceae > Taxus > Taxus chinensis. The sequence goes on along the minus strand of CM034149.1, from coordinate 486,726,780 downwards.
TTAAACCCTAATCTATAAACCCTAAGCCCTATACTATAATCCCTTAGCCCTAAACTTTAAACCATAAATCTTTAACCCTAAACCATAAACCCTAAACCCTAAAATCTAAACCCTAAGCCCTAAACTATAATCCCTTAGTCCTAAACATTAAATGCTGAAAAATAAATGCTAAAACCTAAACCTTGAGTAGAAAACCCTAAACCCTAAACCCTGAATATTAAACCCTAAACTGTAAACCCTAAATCGTAAACCATAAAGCATAAATCCTAAACCCTAAACCCTAAACCCTAAAAAATAAACCTTAAATCGTAAACCCCATAAACCCTAAAACTTTAGCCTTAAACTATAAACACTAAACCTTAAACCCTAAACACTAAACCCTAAGCCCTAAACTTTAATCCTTTAGCCCTAAACCTTAAACCCTTAGACCTAAACCTTAAACCCTAAAACCAAAACCCTAAACCCTAAATCCTAAGCACTAAACCCATAACCTAAAACCCTAAAAATTAAACCCTAAACTCAAAACCCAAAACCCTAAACCCTAAACCTTATATCATAAACATTAAAACCTAAACCCTAAACCAAAAAACTAAATCTTGAATCATAAACACCATATACCCTAAACCCTAAATCCTAAACCCTAATCCCTAAGCCCTAAACTATAATCCTTTAGCCATAAACTTTAAGACCTCAACCCTAAACCCTAAGCCCTAAAATGTAATCCCTTAGCCCTAAACAATAAACCCTGACTCCTAAACCCTAAACCCTAAACCAAAAAACTAAACCTTGAATCATAAACACCATATACCCTAAACCCTAAATTCTAAACCCTAATCCCTAAGCCCTAAACTATAATCCTTTAGCCATAAACTTTAAATCCTAAGACCTCAACCCTAAACCGTAAACCCTAAACCATAAATCCTGAGTAGTAAACCCTTTACCCTAAACCCTAAATATTAAACCTTAAATCGTAAACCATAAACCATAAATCCTAAATCCTAAACCCTAAACTTTGAACCTTAAACCCTAAACCCTAATTCCTAAATTGTAATCCCTTAGCCCTAAACCTCTTACCCTGAGACTTAAAACCTAAACCCTAATACTAAAACCCTAAACCTTGAGCGCTAATCCTTAAACCCTAAACCCTCAAGCCTAACATGTAATCCCTTAGACCTAAACCTTAAACCTTGAGACGTAACCCCTAAAATCTAAACCCTAAACCCTAAACACTAAACCCTAAACACTAAACACTAAACCCTAAACCCTAAACAATAAATCATAAACCCTTAACCGTAAAATCGAAACCATAAACCCTAAACACTAAACCATAAACCCTAAACTCTAAAAACTAAACCTTGAATCGTAAACTCCATAAATCCTAAACCCTAAACTCTAAACTGTAATCCCTTAGCCCTAAACCTTAAACCCTGAGACCTAAACCCTATACCCTAAACCCTGAACAGTAACCTCTAAACCCTAAACTTGAAACCATAAACCCTAAACAATAAACCTTGAATCATAAACCCCATCAACCCTAAACTGTAATTCATAAACCCTAAGCCCTAAATTGTAATTCATTAGCCCTAAACCTTAACCGCTGAAACCTAAACCCTAAATCCTAAACCCTAAACCCTAAACCCTAAATGCTGAGCGCTAAACCCTAAACCCTAAATATTAAACCATCAACTATAAACCATAAACCATAAATCCTAAAACCTAAATCCTAAACTCGAAACCCTAAACTCTAAACCCTAAAAACTAAACCTTGAATTGTAAACCCTATAAACATTAAACCTTTAGCCCTAAACCATAAACCCAAAACCCAAAACCATAAGCCCTAAATTGTAATCCCTTTGTCCTAAACCTTAAACCTTGAAACCTAAACTCTAAACCCTAAATCCTAGATCCTAAACCTAAAAACTAAAGCCTAAATCCTAAAACCTAAATTGTAATCCCTTAGGCATAATATTTGAACCCTAAGACATAAACCCTAAACCCTAAATATTAAACCCTAAACCATAAATCATAAATCCTAAACCTTGAATAGTAAACCCTAAATCCTAAATATTAAACCCTAAACCATAAACCATAAACCATAAATACTAAACTTTAAACCCTGAGACCTAAACCATAAAACCTTATCCCTTAGCACTAATCCTTAAACCGTGAGACTGAAACCCTAAAGCTTAAAGCCTAAACCATTGGCCCTAAACACTAAACCATATATATCAAACCCTAAACTATAAACCATTAACAATAAATCCTAAACCCTCAACCATAACATCAAAACCATAAACCCTAATCCCTAAAATCTTATTTTCAAACCCTAAAATTTAAACATTAAATTATAAACCCCATAAACCCTAAACCCTAAACCCTAAACCCTTGAGCCCTAAGCCCTAAATTATAATGCCTTAAACCCTAAACCTCTAAACTCCTAGACCTAAACCCTAAACCCTAAACCCTAAACTCTAAACCCTAAATATTAAAACCTAAACCATAAACCATAAACCATAAATCCTAAACCCTATACTTGAAACCCTAAACCATAAAAACTAAACCTTGAATCGTAAACCCGATCAACATTTAGACCTAAACCATAAACCCTAAACCCTGAACCATAAACCCTAAACTCGAAGCCCTAAATTGTAATCCCTTAGCCCTAAACCTTAAACCATGAGACCTAAACCCTAAACCCTAAACCCTAAAACCCTAAACCATGAGAACTAAACCCTAAACCCTAAATATTAAATCCTAAACCATAAACCATAAACCATAAATCCTAAACCCTAAACTCAAAACCCCACACCCTAAACCCTAAAAAAAAAACTTGAATCATAAACCCTAAATCTTTACTACTAAACCCTAAACCCTAAAACCTAAACCCTAAATTGGAATCCCTTAGCCATTAACCTTAAACCCTAAGTCCTAAACCCTAAACCCTAACTCCTAAACCCCAAGCACTAAACCCTAAACCCTACATATTAAACCATAAACCATGAACCATGAACCATAAATCCAAAACCCTAAACCTCAAATTTAAAACCCTAAACCCTAAACACTAAACCCTAAAAAGTAAACCTTTAATCGTAAACACCATAAACCCTAAACCTTTAGCCCTAAACTATTATCAATTAGCCCTAAACCAGAAATGATTCAGGGTAAACCCTAAACTCTCAACCCACAACCCTAAATCCTAAACCCTAAACCCTGAGCACTAAACCCTAAACCCCAAATCCTCAATATTAAACACTAAACTATAAACCATAAACTATAAATCCTAAACCCTAAACCCTAAACTTGAAACACTAAACTCTTAACACTAACCCCTAAAAACTAAACCTTAAATTATAAACCCCATAAACCCTAAACCCTAAACCCTAAATCCTAAGCCCTAAAACGTAATCCCTGAAGACCCTAAACCACCTAAACCCAAAGTATTGAGCCCTAAACCCTAAACCGCTAAGCAATAAACCCTAAACCTTAAGCCTAAAATCTAAACCCTTAAACCCTAAACCTTAAACCCTAAACCCTATGAGTACTAAACCATAAACCCTAAATCCTAAACCATTAAACACTAAACCATAAACCCTAAACCCTAAACCTTAACCCTAAAAACCCTGAAATCCTAAACCCTAAACCCTATAAATACCAAGCCCTAAACCATAACCAATAAACCTTAAAACCTAAACCCTAAATATTTAGCTCTAAACACTATACCTTAAACCATAAACCTTGAATTAGGGTAAACCTCTTCAAACCATAAACCCTAAATCCTAATCCTAATAACCCCTAAGCCCTATACTATAAGTCCCTTAGGGTTAAAACTTTAATACCATAAATCAGGTTTAACCCTAAACCATGGAAACCCTAAACCCTAAAACCTTAAGGCTAGATCCCTAAAGGGTTTAGGGTATACCCTGTAGACCCTTTGAGGATTAGACGCCCTAAGGTCCTAAACCTTAAAACCTAAACCTTTTAGTAATAAACCCTAAACCCTAAACCCTTAACATATAAACCCTAAATTTAGGGTAAACAGTAAATCTAAACCTTAAAGCCTAAATCGATAAACCCTAAACCATAAACCCTTTAGGTGTAAAGGGTTGTAGGGTTTAGGGTTAACCCCATAAACCCTAAACCTTTAGCCTTAAACCCATAAACACTGAAACCTTAATCTGTAAACCTCGTAAACCCTAAGCCATTAAATCGCAACAATCCTAAATCCTCCCATAACCTTAAACCTCTTTTTAGTCACTAAACACTAATCTTGAGTCCCTAAACCATAAACCCTTAACGCACCCTAAACCCTAAAATCCACTTAACCCTAAATATTAAACCCTAAACTGTAAACCATAAACCATAGATCCTAAATCCTAAACCCTAAACTCAAAACCCTAAACCCTAAACCCTAAACCCTAAACCCTAAAAACTAAACCTTGAATCATAAATCTTAAAACCTAAACCCTAAACCCTAGCCCTAAAATATAATCCCTTAGCCCTAAACCCTAAACCAAAAAACTAAACCTTGAATTGTAAACACCATATACCCTAAACCCTAAATCCTAAACCCTAATCCCTAAGCCCTAAATTATAATCCTTTAGCCATAAACCTTAAATCCTAAGACCTCAACCCTAAACCATAAACCCTAAACCATCAACCCTGAGCACTAAACCCTAAACCGTAAACCTTAAACCATAAATCCTAAATCCTAAACCCTAAACTTGAAACGTTAAACCTTAAACACCAAACCCTAATTCCTAAATTGTAATCCCTTAGCCATAAACCTTAAACCTTGAGCAGTAAACCCTACAACCTAAATATTAAACCCTAAACCGTAAACCATAAACTATATAAATCCTAAACTAGAAACCCTAAACTCTAAACACTAAACCCTAAACACTAAACCTTAAATCGTAAACCTTGAACCATAAACATTTAACCCTAAACCCTAAACCCTAAACTGTAATTCCTTAGCCCTAAACTATAAACCCTGAGTCCTAAACCCTAAACCCTAAAACCTAAAACCTGAGTAGTAAACCCTAAACCCTAAACCCTAAATATTAAACCCTAAACCATAAACCATAAAGCAAAAATCCTAAAACCTAAACACTAAACTTGAAACAATAAACCCTAAAACATAAACCGCAAAAAATAATCCTTGAATCGTAAACCCCATAAACCGTAAACATTTAGCCTTAAAACATAAACACTAAACCTTAAACCCTAAACCCTAAAGCCTAATAACTAAACCTAGAATCGTAAAACCCAAAAACTTTAGCCCTAAACCATAAATCCTAAACCCTAAAATCTAAACTATAATACCTTAGCCCTAAACCCTGAGACCTAAACCCTAAACCCTTAGAACAAAAGCCTAAACCATAAACCCTATATATTAAACCCTAAATCGTAAACCATAAAAAAAAATCCTAAAACCTAAACCCTAAACTCCAAAATCTAAAACCTAAACCCTAAACCCTATATCCTAAAAACTAAACCTTGAATCATAAACCCCATAAACCCTAAACCCTAAGCCCTAAACTGTAATCCCTTAGCCCTAAACCTTAAACCCTGAGACATAAACCCTAAACCCTAAACTCTCAGCACTAAACCCTAAGCCCTAAACCCTAAATATTAAAACCCTAAACTATAAACCATAAATCCTAAACCCTAAATGCTAAACTTGAAACCCTAAACCCTAAAAACTAAACCTTGAATCGTAAACCGCATAAACCCTAAGACTTTAGTCCTAAACCATAAAACCTAAACCGTAAACCCTAAGCCCTAAACTATAAACCCTGAGTAGTAAACCCTAAACCATAAACCTTAATATTAAACCCTAAACTGTAAACCATAAATGTTAAATCCTATACCCCAAACCCTAAACCCTAGACCCTAAACCATAAACCCTAAACCCTAGACCTTGAGTAGTAAACCCTAAACCCTAAATATTAAACCCTAAACAGTAAACCATAAATCATAAATCCTAAACCCTAAACCCTAAAACTAAACCCTAAAAAATAAACCTTAAATCATAAACCCCATAAACCCTAAACCTTTAGCCTTAAACCATAAACCCTAAACCCTAAACCCTAAACTCTTAAACACTAAACCCTAAGCCCTAAACCCTAAATATTAAAACCCTAAACCGTAAACTGTAAACCATAAATCCTAAACCCTAAATGCTAAACTTGAAACCCTAAACCCTAAAAACTAAACCTTGAATCGTAAACCACATAAACCCTAAAAACTTAGTACTAAACCATAAAACCTAAACCGTAAACCCTAAGCCCTAAACTATAAACCTTGAGTAGTAAACCCTAAACCCTAAACCTTAAATATTAAACCCTAAATTGTAAACCATAAACGTTAAATCCTATACCCCAAACCATAAACCCTAAACCCTAAACCCTAAACCCTAGACCTTGAGTAGTAAACCCTAAACCCTAAATATTAAACCCTAAACAGTAAACCATAAATCATAAATCCTAAACCCTAAACCCTAAACATGAAACCCTAAACCCTAAACCCTAAAAAATAAACCTTAAATCATAAACCCCATAAACCCTAAACCTTTATACTTAAACCATAAACCCTAAACTTAAAACCTAAACCATAAAACCTAAGCCCTAAACTCTAATCTCTTAGCCCTAAACCTTAAACCCCTTAGACCTAAACCCTAACCCCAAAAACCTAAACCCTAAATCCTAAACCCTAAGCACAAAAAAAAATATTAAACCCTAGATCATAAACCATAAACCCTAAACCCTAAACCCTAAACTCAAAAAATATAACACTAAACCCTGAACCCTAAACCCTAAGAACTAAACCTTGAATCATAAACGATAAACTGTAATCCCTTAGCCCTAAACCTTAAACCCTAAGACCTAAACCCTAAAACCTAACGCTGAGCAATAAATCCTAAACCTTAAACCCTAAACCATTTAAACCCTTAAATCGGCCCTAAACCATAAACCATAAACCATAAACCCTACACCCTAAACTCGAAACCCTAAACTATAATCCCTTACCCCTAAACCTTAAACACTAACCTTGAATCATAAACCCCATAAACACCAAACCTTTATCCCTAAACCATAAACCCTAAATCCTAAACCCTAAACCCTAAGCCCTAAGACCCAAGTTATAATCCCTTGGCCGTAAACCTTAAACCCTGAGACATAAACCCTAAAACCTAAGCACTAAACACTAATTCCTAAACCCTAAACCGTAAACCTTAAACGATAAATCCTAAACCTCAAACTCAAACCCCTAAACCCTAAACCCTAAACCCTAAAAGCTAAACCCTAAACCCTAAAAACTTATTGCTAAACCCTAAACCCTTAATGCTAAACCCAAAACCCTAATATAATTATCCCTAAACCCTAAACCCTGAATCGTAAATGATAAACTGTAATCCCTTAGCCCTAAACCTTAAACCCTGAGACCTAAAGCCTAAACCCTAAACCCTAACCCTGAGTAATAAACCCTAAACCTTAAACCCTAAATATTAATCCCTAAATCGTAAACCATAAACCATAAATCATAAACCCTACCCTCAAAACTTGAAACCCTAAACCCAAAATTGTAATCCCTTACCCCTAAACCTTAAACCTTAAACCTTGAGTCATAAACCCCATAAACCCTAAACCTTTATCCCTAAACAATAAACCCTAAATACTAAAACCTAAACCCTAAACCCTAAGTTGTATTCCCTTAGTTATAAACCTTAAACCTTGAAACCTAAACCCTAAACACTAAATAAAAAACCCTAAGCACTAAACCCTAATTCCGAAACCCTAAATATTAAATCTTAAACTGTAAACCATAAACCATAAATCCTAAACCCTAAAAATTAAACCCTAAACCCTAAAAACTAAACACTAAACCCTAAACCCTAAACTCTTAATGATAAACCCTAAACCCTAAAACCTAAGACTTAAATTGTAATCCCTTGGCCGTAAACATTAAAAGTTGATACCTAAACACTAAACCCTAAACCCTGAGTACTAAACCCTAAACCCTAAGCCATAAACCATAAATCCTAAACCCTAAACCCTAAACTGAAACGCAAAATACATAAACTCAAAACCCTAAACCCTAAACTCAAAACCCTAAACCCTAACCCCTAAACTCTAAACTATAAACCCTAAATCCCAACCCCTAAACACTAAGCCCTAAAGACTAAACACTAAAACCTAAATCACGAGTCTTAAATCCTAAACACTAAACCCTAAACACAAGAAACTAAACCTTGAGCCCTAAATACTAAAACCTAAACTGTAAATCCTAAACACTAAAAAATAACCCATAAACCCAAATGTTAAACTCTAAACCCTAAACCTTGAGATCCCCATAAACCCAAATGTTAAACTCTAAACCCTAAACCTTGAGAAATAAACCATAAATCCTAAACCCCAAAATCTAAATATTAAACTCCAAACCCTAAACCCTAAACCCTAAACTCAAAACCCTAACCCTAAACCCTAAACCCTAAATCTTAAACCATAAGCACTAAACCATAAATCTAAAATCCTAACCCCTAAACACTAAGCACTAAAACCTAAACAATAAACTAAAATATTAAACCCTAAACCATAAACCATAAACCATAAATCCTAAACCCTAAACCCTAAACCCTAAACAATAAACTATAAACCCTAAACTATAATCCCTAAACCCTAAACCCAAAATCCCAAACCCTGATCCCTAAACCATAAACCCTAAACCTTAAACGCTAACCCATAAACCCTAAACCCTTAACACAAACCCTGTACCATAAAAGCTTAACCCTAATCCCAAAATCCTAAACCCTAAACACTAAACCCTAAAACCTAAACCCTAAACCCTTATGCCTAAAACCTAAACCTTAAATCCTATGCCCTAAATCCTAAACACTAATCCCTAAACATTAAGACCTAAACCTTGACACCAAAACCATAAACACTAAACCCTAAACCCTGAGCAATAAAACCTAAAACCTAAACCATAAACCATATACCCTAAACCCTAAGCCCTAAACTATAATCCCTTAGTCCTAAACCCTAAACCCTAAAACCTAATACCTAAACCCTAAACCCTAACACCTAAACCCTAAAAAAACCCTGAGCACTAAACCCTAAAACCAAAACCCTAAATATTAAACCCTAAACCATAAACCATAAACCATTAATCCTAAAACCTAAACCCTAAACTCGAAACCTTAAACACTAAACCCTAAATCCTAAGCCCTAAGCCCTAAATTGTAATCCCTTAGCCCTAAACTTTAAACCTTGAGACTTAAACCCTAAACCCTAAACCTTAAACCATAAAGCCTAAAGCCTAAAGTCTAAACCCTGAGCATTAGACCTTAAACCCTAAACCCTAAATATTAAACCCTAAACCATAAACCATAAATCCTAAACTAAACCTTGAATTATAAACCCCATAAACCTTTAGCCCTAAACCATAAACCCTAAATTGTAATACCTTAGCCCTAAAACTTAAACACTGAGACCTGAAACCTAAACCCTGAACCCTAAACCCTAAACGCTAAACCCTGAGCACTAAACCCTAAACCCTAAACCATAAATGATAAACGATAAATCCTAAACCCTAAATCCTAACCACTAAACCCTAAACCCTATATATTAAACGCTATACCATAATTGATAAATGATAAATCCTAAACCCTAAACCCTAAACCCTAAAATGTAAAAACTAAACCTTGAATCTTAAACCCCATAAACCCTAAACCTTTAGCCCTAAACCTTAAAACATAAACCCTAAAACCTAAAACCTAAGCCATAAACTATAATCCCTTAGCCCTAAACATTAAACCCTAAATATTAAACCCTAAACCGTAAATTGTAAATCCTAAACCTTTAGTAGTAAACCCTATACCCTAAATCCTAAATATTAAACCCTAAACCCTAAACGCTAAACCATAAATACTAAACTTTAAATCCTAAACGGTAATCCCTTAGCCCTAAACCTTAAACCCTGAGACCTAAACCCTAAACCACCTAAATCCTAAACCCTAAACCCTAAACCCTGAGCAGTAAACCCTAAACACTAAACCCTAATTATTAAACCCTAAACTATAAACCATAAACAATAAATCCTAAACCCTAAACCCTAAACTCAAAAACCTAAACCCTAAACTCTATAAACTAAACCTTGAATCATAAACCCCATAAACCCTAAAAAATAATTCCTAAACCATAAACCCTAAGCCCTAAACTGTAATACCTTAGCCCTAAACATTAACCCATGAGACCTAAACCCTAAATCCTAAACCATAAACCCTAAATCCTAAACTCTAAAAACTAAACCTTGAATCTAAACCCCATAAACCCTAAACCCTAAAATCTAAACTATAATCCCTTCGCCCTAAACCTTAAAACTTGAGACATAAACCCTAAACATTAAACCCTAAACCCCCTAAATCAAAAACCCTAAACCCTAAACCCTGAGCAGTAAACCCTAAACCCTAAACCCTAATTATTAAACCCTAAACTATAAATTGTAAACAATAAATCCTAAACTCTAAACCCTAAATTTGAAACCATAAACCCTAAACCCTAAATTTTAAAAGCTAAACCTTGAATCATAAAACCCATAAACCCTAAACAATAATTCCTAAACCCTAAGCCCTAAACTATAATCCCTTAGCCCTAAACCTTAACCCCTGAGACCTAAACCCTAAATCCTAAACCCTAAACCCTAAACACTAAAACCCAAATCCTAACCACTAAACCCTAAATCCTAAACCCTAAACTATAAACCATAAACCATAAATCCTAAATCCTAAATCTTAAACTCAAAACCCTAAACCCTAAACCCTAAAAACTAAACCTTGAATCGTAAACCTTAAAACCTAAACCCTAAATCCTAAACCCTAATCCCTAACTTGTAATCCCTTAGCCCTAAACCATAAACCCTAAACACTAAAACCTAAGCCCTAAACTGTAATCCCTTAGCCATAAACCTTAAACCCTAAGACCTAAACCTTAAATTGTAAACCCTAAACTATAAACCCTGAGCACTAAAACCTAAACCCTAAATATTAAACCCTAAACCATAAATCCTAAAACCTAAACCATAAACATGAAACCTTGAACCCTAAACACTAAACCCTAATTTCTAAATTGTAATCCCTTAACCCTAAACGTTAAATCCTAAGATTTAAACCCTAAACCCTAAACCCTGAGAATTAATCACTAAAACCTAAACCCTAACTATTAAACCCTAAACCCTAAATTGTAATCCCTTAGCTCTAAACCATAAACCTTGGGACCTAAACCCTAAACACTAAACCCTAAACCCTAAGCACTAAGCACTAAAACCTAAACCCTAAACCCTAAATATTAAACCATAAATAATAAATCTTAAACCCTAAACCGTAAACATAAAACCATAAACCCTAAACACTAAACCCTAAACCCTAAATTCTAAAAACTAAACCTTGAATCGTAAACCGCATAAATCCTAAACCCTAAACTGTAAACTATAATCCCTTACCCCTAAAACTTAAACATTGAGACCTAAACCCTAAACATTAAACCTTAAATCCCCTATATCCTAAACCATAATTATTAAACCCTAAACTATAAACCATAAACAATAAATCCTAAACCCTAAACCCTAAACTCAAAACATTAAACCCTAAACTCTATAAACTAAACCTTGGATTGTAAATCCCATAAACCCTAAACAATAATTCCTAAACTCTAAACATTAAGCTTTAATCTATAATCCCTTAGCCATAAATCTTAACGCCTGAGACCTAAACCCTAAATACTAAACCCTAAACCCTAAATGCTAAGCCCTAAACCCTAAACACTAAACCCTAAATATTAAACCATAAACCATAAATTCTAAACCCTAAACCCTAAACTCTAAACCCTAAACACTAAACCCTAAAAACTAAACCTTAAATCGTAAACCCTATAAACACTAAACCCTAAAAAAATCCTAAACCCTAAACCCCAAACCTTAAACCCAAAACTATAAGCCCTAAATTGTAATCCGTTTGTCCTAAACCTTAAAGCTTGATGACCTAAACCCTAAACCCTAAATCCTAGACCCTAAACCCTAAACCCTAAACAATAAAACCTAAACCCCGAGCACTAAACCCTAAACCCTAAACCATAAGGTGTAAATTGTAATCCCTTAGCCCTAAACTTTAAACCCTAAGACATAAACCATACACCATAAACCCTAAACCGTAAACCTTGAGCAGTAAACCCCATACCTTAAACCCTAAATATTAAACCCTAAACCCTAAACCCTAAACCCTACACCTTAAGAAGTAAACCCTATACCCTAAATCCTAAATATTTAACCCTAAACCATAAACCTTAAGTACTAAACCCTACACCCTAAACCCTAAATATTAGACCATAAACCATAAACCATAAACCATAAATCCTAATCTAGAAACCCTAAAATCTAAACCCTAAACTCTAAACACTAAACCCTAAACACTAAACCTTGAATCATAAACCCCTTAAAAAATAAACATTTAACCCTAAACCATAAACCCTAAACCCTAAACCCTAAAATGTAATACCTTAGCCCTAAAGTTTAAACCCTGAGACCTAAACCCTTTAGCCTTAAACCATAAACACTAAACCTTAAACCCTAAACCCTAAACCCTGAGCAGTAAACCCTAAACCCTAATTATTAAACCCTAAACTATAAACTATTAACAATAAATCCTAAACCCTAAAACCTAAATTCGAAACCCTAAACCCTAAACACTAAACCCTAAACCAAAAACTATAAAACACTAAACCTTGAATCGTAAACCCCATAAACCCTAAACCTTTAACCTAAACCCTAAACCTTAAACCCTAAACTCCTAAATCCATTAAACCCTAAACACTAAATGTAAATCCCTAAACCCTAAATCCTAAACCCTAAACCCTAAACCCTAACCCCTAAACCCTAAACCCTAAACCCTAAACTCCTAACCCCTAAACCCAAATCTTAGCCTTAATCCCTAAACCCTAAACCCTAAACCCTAAACCCATAGCCGTAAACCCTAAACTATAAACTGTAAACCCCTAAACACTAAACCCTAAATCCTAAACCTTAAATCCAAAACCCTAAACACTAAACCCTAAACACTAAGCCCTAAACCATAAACCCTTAGCCCTAAACCATAAACCTTCAGACCCTAAACCCTAAACCCTAAATCCTAAGCCCTAAACTATAATCCCTTAGCCTTAAACCTTAAACCCTAAGACCTAAACCCTAAATCCTAAACCCTAAACAATATAAATGTGAGCACTAAACCCTAAACCCTAAACCCTAAATATTAAACCCTAAACCCTAAACCATAAATCCTAAAACCTAAACCATAAATAATCGAAACCTTGAACCCCGTAAACCCTAAACCCTAATTCCTAAACCTTGTAATCCCTTAAACCCTAAACCCTTTTAAACCCTAAACTGAGAATTAAACCCTAAACCCTAAATATTAAACCCTAAACCCTAAACTGTAATCCCTTAGCCCTAAACCTTAAACCTTGAAACCTAAACCATAAACCCTAAACCCTAAACCCTAAACCCTGAGCACTAAACCCTAAACCCTTAACCCTAAATATTAAACCATAAATAATAAATCTTAAACCCTAAACTGTAAACATAAAACCATAAACCCTAAACTTTAAACCCTAAAAATAGTAAACCTAAAAACTAAACCTTGAATCCTTAAACCCATAAACCCTAAACCTTAAACCCTAAACCTAAACCCTAAACCCTAAACACTAAACTATTAATCCCTAAACCCTAAACCATGAAACCTAAACCCTAAACCCTAAACCATAATTATTAAACCCTAAACTATAAACCATAAACAATAAATCCTAAACCCTAAACCCTAAACTTGAAACCCTAAACTCTAAACCCTAAACCCTAAACTCTATAAACTAAACCTTGAATCATAAACCCCATAAACCCTAAACAATAATTAGTAAACCCTAAACGCTAATCCCTAAATTGTAATCCCTTAGCCATAAACCTTAACCCCTGAGACATAAACCCTAAATCCTAAACCCTAAACCCTAACCCCTAAACCCTAAATGCTAAGCACTAAACCTTAAACACTAAACCCTAAATATTAAACCATAAACCATAAACCATAAACCTTAAATCCTAAAACCTAAACCCTAAACTCAAAACCCTAAACCATAAACCATAAAAACTAAACCTTGAATCGTAAACCCTATAAACACTAAACCCTTAGCCCTAAACCCTAAACCCCAAACCTTAAACCCAAAACTATAAGCCCTAAATTGTAATCCCTTTGTCCTAAACCTTAAACCTTGAGACCTAAACCCTAAACCCTAAATCCTAAACCCTAAACCCTAAACCCTAAACAATAAAACCTAAACCCCGAGCACTAAACCCTAAACCCTAAATATTAAACCCTAAACCCTAAACCCTAAACTGTAAATACATAAACCCTATACCCCTAAACTCCTAAACCCTAAGACATAAACCCTAAATGGTAAACCTTCAGCAATAAACCCCATACCTTAAACCCTAAATATTAAACACTAAACCATAAACCCTATATCCTAACTCCTAAATATTTAACCCTAAACCAAAAACCTTCAGTACTAAACCCTGCACCCTAAACCTTAAGTTACTAAACCCTAACCCTAAACCCTAAATATTAACCATAAACCATAAACCATAATACCAAAATCCCTAGGCAAATAGATTGAATCCTAAACCCTAAACTCTAAGCCCTAAACCCTAAACACTAAACCTTAATCTAAACCCTTAAAGAAGATAAATATTGAACCTAAACCCTAAATGCTGAAACTCTGAAGCCCTAAAAATCCTAAAAGCTTAGACCCTAAAGTTGTAAACCCCATGAAACCCTAAACCCTTTAGTCCTTGCAACCCTAAACACTAAAACCTTAAACAGCCTAAACCCTAAACCCTGCAGCAAACTAACATCCCTAAACCCTAAACCTTAAACCCTAAACCCTAAACACTAAAAACTAAACCCTAAACACTAAAAACTAAATCCTAAACCCTAAAACCAAAACACTAAACCGCTTAAATCGGATAAACCCCCTAAACCTTAAACCTTCATAAACCCAATAAACCCTAAACAATAAATCCTAATCCCTAAAACCCTAAAGCTCAAAAACCTAATGAAATCCAAAGCCAAACCATAAACTTAACCTAAAGACCTAAACCCTAATCCATAAAACCCTAAACCCTAATCCCTTAACCCTAAACCTTTGGGAACCCTAAACCAAAAATACACTAAAACCCAAATCCCTTAGCCCTAAACCCTAAAACCTATGTGACCCTAAACCCTAAACCCTAAACCTTAAACCATAAACCAATAAATCCTAAATCCTTTCCAAACCCTAAACCCCAAACCATTATCCCTAAACCCTAAGCCCTAAATGTCCTAAAATATGAAACCCTAAACTGTAAACCCTTAGACCTTAAACCGTAAACCTTAAACCTGAAACACTAAACACTAAAAACCCTAAACCCTAAAACTGTAACCCTAAGAATTAAACCACGTAAACCCTAAGTACGGGGGTTATTATCGCTAAACCCTAAACCCTTAACCCTTAACCTTCAACCCTAAAACTTAAACCCTAAACACTAAACCCTAAATCCTAAACCCTAAAGTCAAAACCCTAAACCATAAACCTTAAATGCCTAAAACTCTAAGCTTAAACCCTAGTCCTAAAAACCTTAAATCCTTTGAAACCCTAAAACCCTAAATCCTAAACCCTAAACCCTTTATGCCCTAAACCTTAACCCTCTGAACTTAAACCGTAAACCCTAAAACTTTATCCCTAAACCCTAAACACTAAACCCTAATCCGTTAGCCCTAAACCTTAAACCCTGAAACCTAAACAATAAACCCTAAGCACTAAACCCTAAACCCTAAGCACTAAACCCTAAACCCTTAACCCTAAATATTAAAACATAAACAATATATCTTAAACCCTAAACCCTAAACCCTCATCCCTAAACCCTAAACACTAAACCCTAAATACTAAAGCCAATATCCTAAACATTAAAACCTAAATCGTAAACCACATACACCCTAAACCTTTATCCCTAAACCATAAACCCTAAACCATAAACCCTAAGCCCTAAACTATAATACCTTATCCACAAACAATAAACCCTAAAACTTAAACCCTAAACCATAAACCATAAACCCTAAACCCTAACCCTTGATCTCTAAACCCTAAAACATAGATCCTAACCCCTAAACTTGAAACCCTAAATGCTAAATTGTGATAAATCCTAAACCTTAAACACTAAACTCAAAACCATAAACCCTAAACCCTAAACCCTTGAGCCCTAAACCCTAAACCATAATCGTAAACCCGGTAAAACCCTAAACCCTAAAATGTAATCCCTTAGCCCTAAACCTGAAACCCTGAGACCTAAACCCTAAACCCTAAACCCTAAACCCTAACCCCTAAGCCCTAAATGCTACCCTAAACCTTAAACACTAAACCTAAATATTAAACCATAGACCATAAACCATAAACCTAAACCCTAAACCCTAAACCCTAAATGAATCTCAAACCCTAAACCCTAAAAACCTAAATACTAAACCTAAAATGTAACCCTAAACCTTATAAACCTAAACCCTTAAACCCTAAACCCTAAACCCTAAACCCTAAACCCTAAACTATAATCCCTTAAGTCCTAAACCTTAAACCTTGAGACCTAAGCCCTAGACCCTAAACCTTAAACCCTAAACCCTAAACCATAAACCATATTATCCAAAATTCCCCCCAAGGTAATTTTGATAACATGGAAGATTGTCTAAACAAGTAAATGATTAAACCCTAAACCCTAAACCCTAAACCCTAAACTGTAATCACCTAGGTCTAAACTTTAAACCTCCTGATCCCTAAGACTATAAACCCTAAACCCTAAACCTATAAACCCTAAGTCAGCAAACACTAAACCCCATAAACTTAAACCCTAAATATGAGCCCTAAAACCTAAACAATAAACCCTAAATGCCTAACTCCTAAATAATAAACAAACTAAAAACCTGTCAAATTGTAAACCTCCTAAACCCTAAATCCTCATTCTAAAACCCTAAAACCTACATCCTATAAGCCATGGGGAATGGGATGCGAAAGGGCGAACCCCTAAGGTGACCTAAATATAAAACATAAAATTCACCCCCCAGGGTAAATCTTGGATAACATGCATCAGAATACTCAAGTCCCACGCAAATAGATTGATTCAAGAGCAAAAAAGCTCATGTTTCTGGGGTCCCCTCGACCTTTTTCTAACTCTCCTGTCCAAGAAGTAAAGAGTACAGTTCTAAAAAGGGGTGAAAAAGTTACGCGAAACTCAACAAGCTTGGGCCAGAAAAAAATCATGAAAATCGGCTAAGTCCTAGTCCTTGCAGGAGTCGGGACAATTAGGACGTCAGGGCGCGAATCAGCTTAAAAGGCCACCAGGTGGTCCACGCAGCACTGGACATCCGGGCCATCGGGACGCGCGGGACACGTGAAAGGGTGAACTGGCCAAAGCAAAATTGACTAGCTACTGTGTAAATAGGCTAGGACATTGGGCCATGAGGACACGAAGGACGCTGTAGAACAGGCTCGGTCATCTGGGACCGACGCAGGACGTGAAGGTACGCATCCGGACGCGCGGATTGGCCAAAAGGAATAGATAGTGTGGGATGCGGAAACGCGTGGGACGTGGAAAGCTGAAGGAGCCGAGAGCTGAATGAAATGCATGCCACGTGTCTTTGCCTCAAAGAGGGACAAGGGAAGCCCGAATCAGGTAGATCGGGAGGAATTTGTCCCAGATTAGTTCAGGACATCTTGGGCCAAAACTACATGAGGGACACAAAAAGCTGAATAGGCCCCATGCCCCTGTCAAGTTGCAAACCAAACGGATGTGACACGTGTCTTCAAGTGGCAGGGAGCGCGGGGGAAAAAATGGAAAATTTTCCAAAGTTATAAAAAGTCAAAACTTTCAAAGGAAAACCCATGGAGTAAAGGCCCGAAGGAAATAGAGAATTGTCTCATCCAATCAGCAGTCCTGACACGTGTCGTCCTAGGTGGCAGAGCACAGGAACAAATTTCAAAACCCATTTTGGCCTGTTTTGTGCCCTAAATCTTCAAAGCGCCATAACTTTTGATCGGATCCAGAGCTCACATGTTCTTTATATCATTGGAAAATTATGCGTGAAATTCTCTACATGATTCTAGGGTCAATCTTGTATTTTGGGATGTATTTTGGAGAGAGAAACATTAAGAAATGGATCTCTCGACATGTGATAATGGCCAGAAGTGACGTTTCAACAACCAGCTTTAATGCAACAGACAGTTCCTCCATTTCTGCTAGATAGTCCACCGTTTTGCTAGGATCCCCCATGTTCTACCATAATGAGATGAGTTAAATGAATGGACTCCTAGAAGTGGTTATGGTATATTCTGACTTTCCTCTCTCTTCCTCTCTCATTCTTCATGTATAAATTGTAAAGAGGGGCTTCTTTCTAAAAATGTTTGGAACATTCCTGTTTTGCATCCTCCCTTCTTCTCTTTCACCTCCAGGTGAATTTGTGGAGTTTGAACCTCCCATTTGAAACTGTAATGAGACTCTACCTCTTGAGCATTTTGCAGTGTATTGTAGTCAATCTTTGGAGCAAGTAATGCATGCTTTGTGGATGATTCCCAACCCTCTCTGTGTTCATTTGTATCCTCCTAGTCTTTCACTGCAAATTTTGTTATCTGTGCATGATCTTGCATCACATTTGAATGGTCTATGTTTATTGACAAGATAGATGTTCTTCATTCCTCGGTGCATCACCTCTGTTAGCTTAGGTTTATCTTTATACATTTTCTTACCCTGTCTCCTTGGCAAGTTAGATTAGGTTTTGAATAAACCCTCTACATTTTTCGTGTGCATCTGAACAGAGGAATAGGAACCAGCCTTCTCTGGAGAGTCCTTTCTCATTAGTTTACAAGTCCCACACTTGGAGAAAGGATTCCATGTTGTGCAATCACACTGATGCTAGAGTGATCAAACTAGAAATCTGATCTACATCCAGGGGTGTGTGATCTTGCTACAACAGTTTTGGCACGCCCGGTGGGACCTGGAGGTCTCATTTTTTATTGCAGCAAAGTTGATGTGCATCTGCTACAATTTTCTTGCTTGAAAAGAGCTATTATTTACATATCTGGTGACTCCAAGGGGAAGAATCAACTGGTTTCAGCAGTGTAGGCCTTGAAAACTCATGAGAAGAGTCACCACAAGGTCAAGAGTTGGAGAAGAAGAAGGTGCACTGTTTGAATACCTGCAATTATCTCCAAGAAGAAGGTAAAGAGGAAGAAGGATTCAAAGGTCTCCATCTCCACCAAACAGAACTCTCTCAACTCCTCCACCTGGTAGGCCTTTCATTCAGTCAACAAGGGTTTTAAGACCAATTAGAATGGCACAAAACAACCCCTATGTCAACTTCACAGGCAGCAGCCCACTTGCCCTCAATGCACAACATCCAATTCCTATTGCAGCCTTGAAGAACATTCCGTACTTCACTAGAGAAAATCAGACTACTCCAGGTGATCATGTTAAAGATATTGCTAACCTTTGTGCAATCCATGAAATCAATGAGATGCAAGTGGCTGTCAAGTTACTGGCATCTTCATTCAAGGGGAAAGCATTGCAATGGTTTAGAAGCCTTGGAGCTGGTTCTATCACAAATTGGAATCAGCTGTGTATAGCACTTCATGAGCAATTTGGAGAAAAGGGAGACAACTTGTCTCTTTTGGAGCAGCTGACAACCATCAAGAGAGCTCCCAATGAGCAGCTGACCGATTTCAACTTCAGATTTCAAAAGACTTGGGAGAGAATTCCAGTGGCAGTCAGGCCAACAGCAGAAGGTGCTTTTCTCTACTATCTCAAAGCTCTAAATTCTGATATTTCTATGTTGATTCAGTCCATGGGAGGCATAACTATCCCTATGGCTTATAGCATTGCCATTAGGGCTGAAAATTGTTTGATCCAAGCTGGCAAACTTGCCCCTAGACCTCCCATGCCATTGTTTCCAAGTTTAGAGAGTCCAAACACCAATCAAGCACCTAATTTGGCTCCTTCTCCCACTCCTAGAAATCAGAGTTCAAATGAAGCTTCCACTTCATCTCCAAGTGCCCCAAATGAGCTTCAAGAAGTCATGAAGTAATTACAAAACCTAGGCAATGAGCTGGTTACTCTCAAAAGGTAGCAGGCCCAAGGTTTTAGACCTTCTTATCAGCCCCAAGCTCAGCCTAACAGGCAGCCATACCAACCACAAAGGCCTCCTAATCTAGCTGCAAATATAAATCAAACAAGGCCTCCTGCCAATAGACCATTTCAGCCCTATAATCCAAATGCCATATCTACCTCTAAGGCATTGGTGCCAACACAAAACAACATTGCCCAGGAGTATGATTGGTGTTTTCCATGCAATGAGCCTCATAACCAATCCATGTGCTTCAATGGTGCTTTGAATCAAGCATTAATGGTGACAACTACTGGTGTGGAGGGTGAGGGAAGTCAAGGAAACAGTCAACAACAAGAAACATTCCAACAGCAATCAGCCCCAAATGACACCACATTGGTAAATTGGAAAGCAGAGGATTTTTGTGGCATGAATCAAGTAGTTTCTCAAGGTGTTGCAGCCAACACAAGGTCAAAGAGGAGGAATTTGGGTGAAGAACAGCCATTAGCCCCAACCAATCCACAACCTTCCATGGTTCCACAAATGATTGGCAAGTAAAATCCAATTTCAAATGCACAAGGGCAGCCAAGAACAACCCCTAGGCCAACTCAAATACCAGTTGTTGCTGCCCACATGCAAGGAGTGAATGTGCAAACCAAGGGACAACAAAGAGATCCTTCATCACCATTCAGTATCATTGATCAGATGAAGAAGACAAACGTCAATATATCAATGTGGGAATCCCTATCTATCCCAGGCCAAAGAGATCTGCTGCAAGCTGCCATGAAGGACTGGCCAACTTCAAATCAACAAGTTCAGATGCAAGACAAAGTGCTTACAAATGCTGCCCAGCCTGAGGGAAATCATGGAGGACAGCAAGGTAAAATGTTGAAGCCCCCTCCTTTCTATGTTTCATTGATCATTGGAAATCAGCTAGTGCACAATTGCATGATAGACTCTGGGGCAAGTAGCTCAGTAATGCCTAAACAAATAGCTGATCAGCTAGGGCTCCAGTATGAAACAATATCCAAAGGGGTAGTGCAGCTAGATGGGACAGCAGTAGCAACAGTTGGAGTGATTAGAAACTTGAGTCTTACCTTGCATGCATGTCCAAATGTTGTTGTTTTACAAGATGTATCAGTCATAGACCTTCCACCACTCTTTGCCCTATGTTTGTCAAGGGACTTCACAGCCAAGATTGGGGGATATTTGTCTGCTGATTGGTCACACATGCTATTCAGAACGAGGTATGGAACTAAAGCTACAATCAGGTCAGAACCTATTGCAAACTTCCATATTGAGCCTTACACTCCAAGTCAGATTAATGCCAATTGCTCAGCATTTGATCAAGAAGATCACCCAAGCACTGATGAGGCTGACACCAAGGTTGGAAGCATCCCAGATCTAACTCTTGATGAATGGGCAAACAAGATACATGCATTTGATCCTTATCAAGAAGTGGAAGAATCTGAGCTAGGGGTCTATTGCATACACGAAGAAAATCAGCCTATTCCTAGCATCACCAAGCCAAACCACAAAGATGACAATGAGGTATGGCAGCTATTTTTTGATGGATCAAGGAGTAGACAAGGTGCAGGAGGTGGAGCTATGCTTGTTTCACCTCAAGGAATAAAGTATTATTCAGCTTTTAGATTTCAGTTTGCATGCTCCAATAACACTGCTGAATATGAAGCCTTGGTGCAAGGGATGCATTGGGCAATAAAGAGAGAAATAAAGAACTTGCAAGTCTTTGGTGATAGTGAATTGATTGTAAATCAAGTCAAGGGACAGCATGCTGCCAAAAATGATCTTCTCAAGTGCTACAAGAATAGGGTGTGGGACCTCATGGAAGATTTTGAGGGTTTTGGCATCAAATCCATTCCTAGGAAAGAGAATCAAGCTGCTGACAGGCTTGCAGCAGTAGGGGCAGCCTTTGACATTGTGGAAAGTATTCAACAAGACAAGGTACAGCCAAACATCCACGTGATTGTGAGGCCTTCAGTGTTCCGGATAACAATGTTAGTTGGCAAGTGTTTGAGAATGACCAGCAAATCATCCATTTCTTGCAAGAAGAAGCTGAGTTCTCAGCCAAGAATCAAGAAAGTTGGAACAGCAGTATGGTGACCAAGTGGTACAGCTGAGAACTAACAAGTTACCCAAAGGACTTATCACTTTGGAGTCCATTTTTAACCCCAATGATCAGTTTAGAAAGGAAAAAGCAAACATTCAAGTCAAGAGAGAGGATTCAGTATCCATCTTGGTAGAAGAGACTAAACCATTGCAAATTGGAAAGATGACAACTGAACAAGAAAGGTATGAGTTCATACAACTGTGTCAAGAGTTCCCTGACGTGTTTGCTTGGAGCTATGAAGACTTGAAAGGTTTCAATCCCAACTTAGCTCAACATACCATCGAATTGGATCCAAATACTAAGCCTGTCAGGCAAAAGCAAAGACCAGTCAATCCCCACATGGAGCCTCTCATGAGAAAAGAATTTAACAAGCTGATTGAGTCAAGGATCATATTCCCAATCAAGCATTCTAGTTGGGTTTCCAACTTAGTTCTAATCAGAAAGAAGAGTGGAGAAATCAGATTGTGTGTTGACTTTAGAGACTTGAATAGAGCCTCTCTCAAGGACCATTACCCACTCCCTTCCATGGAGCAAATCTTGCAAGTTGTGGCTGGCTCCGAGAGGTTTTCACTACTTGATGGCTACTCAGGCTACAATCAGATTATGGTGAAGGAAGAGGATCAGTTCAAGACAGCCTTCACAACCAAATGGGGAACTTTTGCATACAGGAAAATGCCATTTGGGTTGTCCAACGCTGGTGCTACCTTCCAAAGAGCAATGGACATGGCATTCAAAGGTTTGATTAACAATGTGGTGCTGATTTACCTTGATGATATCACTGTTTTTTCCAAAAATGTAGTAGACCACCTCTCTCATTTGAGACAAGTCTTCACGAGGTGCAGGAGATTTGGAGTGTCTTTGAATCCTAAGAAGTGCATCTTTCTTGCACATGAAGGAAAGCTCCTTGGCCATATTGTCTCCAAAGAATGATTAGCAATTGATCCAGAGAGGGTTGAAGCCATAAGAGCACTACCATTGCCAAGCCACAAGAAGGCCCTTCAGAGTTTCTTGGGAAGGATAAACTTTGTTCGGAGGTTTGTCCCAGATTTTGCAGCCCTTGTCAAGCCCATCACCAAAATGTTAAAGAAGAGCATGGCTTTCAAGTGGATAGCAGAAGGCAAGGAGAGTTTTGAAGCAATCAAAGAAGCCATCTCTCAAGCACCAACTCTCATCAACCCAGACTTCTCCAAGGATTTCATCCTCTATGCATTTGGAGGTAATGACACTATTTCTGCCATTTTGGTACAGCAGAACAAGGATAATGATGAGCAGCCAATTGCCTTCTTCAGCTAGAGCCTAGATGACTATGAGGTGAGGTACTCTTTTATTGAGAAGCATGTACTTGCAGTAATAAGAAGCTTGAAGAAATTCAAGCATTTAATCTCAAACAACAAGGTCCAGTTGCTGGTCTCACATGCTGGGGTTAAGGACTTCCTCCTCAACAAGGATTTGAATGAGAAAAGGGTAAGTTGGATCACCCGTGTCATGGAGTATGACATTGAGATCAAGATCACCAAGCTGGTAAGAGGGAAAGGATTGTGTGAGAAGCTGGTTTTGGGGAAGCAAAAAGAAGTATGTAATGAAGAAGAGGCTGTTTTGACAGTCCAGGACAGCCATGAGCCAAGTGGCAATCAAGAAGAAGACAATGCTGCCCCCACTCCTTGCTGGACCCAAGGTATTATGCACTTCCTAGGCACAGGCCTATGCCCTCCAGAGATGAACAAGACCCAAAGGAGACACTTCAGATTGCAGGCTGTCCCGTATGCCATTGTTGATGGAGTTTTGTTCAAGAAAGATGTGAATGGAGTGCTGCTGAGGTGCATTAGCACAAATCAGATTCAAAGGGTGTTGGAAGAGTTTCATGGTGGACCAGCTGGTGGTCATTTTGCACCAAGAGTGACAGCTCTAAAAATCATGAAGGCTGGTTATTATTGGCCTAAAATCTTCAGTGATTGCTATGCATGGATCAAGAGGTGTAAGAATTGTGCATTCTTCACAGGAAAAGAGAGACTTGCTGCCCTTCCATTACATCCAATCTCAGTTGACCAGCCATTCATGCAATGGGGTTTGGACTTCATTGGAGTCATTAATCCCAATTCAAGCCAAGGGCACAAATGGATTTTGACAGCCACAGACTACTTCACCAAATGGACAGAAGCAGTAGCACTCAAAGAGGCAAATGAGTCTAGCATCTTAGACTTTTATGAGGGGATAACAACCAGATTTGGTGTACCTGCTACAATAATCTCTGATAATGCATTGGCATTCATTGGATCTAAGGTGACTGAGTGGGCTGTCAAGAATGGTATCTACCTAAGCACTTCATCAAACTATTACCCTCAAGGTAATGGCCAGGCCGAGTCTACAAACAAGAACTTGTTGAGGATCATTAGGAGGACTCTTGACGAGAATCAGAGGTCTTGGCATACCAAACTGAAATCAGCCTTATGGGCTGATAGGATAACTCCCAAGAGATCCACAGGTAACTCTCCATTTAAACTTGTCTATGGAAGAGAGGCAATCTTGCCCATGTCACTTGAGTTGCCAACATTGGAACTCATGAAGCAGCTGGAGTTGCTAGAGTTTGAGCCCATGGAGGTGAGGTATTCAGAGTTGATGGAGCTGCAAGAGATCAAAAATCAGGCATCCCAAGTAATGGAAAAGGATCAAGCTTTGATCAAGAAGACCTTTGATAGGAAGGCCAAGGATAGATCTTTTCAAGTTGGAGATCTAGTGTTGAAATGGGATGTGGATAGAGAAAAACCAGGAAGGCATTCAAAATTTGATGCCATTTGGAGTGGCCCATACATGGTCACGAAGTGCAAGAACAGCAATGCTTTCCAATTGGCCTCATTGGATGGTGAAGAACTACAGATTCCAGTCAATGGAATCTATCTCAAGCGTTGCTTCTAGAGGGAAATTCACTACTTTGTAAATATTAGATTAGATTTTCATTCCTCCAAGTGCTTGTGCACATTGTTTTGCTGTAGGTTAGTTTTGTTTTCCCTAAGTGCTTTGGCACAGCTTGCTGTCCATGGAGATGTTTTGTAGTCCTTGCTTTCATCAGGTGATATTCCATCTTCCTCCTTACACATTCTGAGTCAGTTGGGGTTCTAAATAGAATATTTGATGACTCCATGCCCAATGGACTGCTTCAGGCAACTGGTATCTTCTACCTAGCAGGCAGGTGACCCCGCTGAGTTGCCAAATTGTTATCCAAAATTCACCCCCTAGGGTAATTTTGATAACATGCATCAAAATTCTCAAGTCCCAGGAAAATAGGTTGATTCAAGGCAAAAATCATGTTTTTAGAGTCCCCTCAGATTTTTTCTAACTCCCCTGGCCGAAGAAGGAAAGAGCAAGTTCTGAGAAAAGGTGAAAAAGTTGCAAAAAGCAAGCTTGGGCCAGAAAAAAATCATGAAAATTGGCTAAGTCCTAGTCCTCGCAGCAGTCGGGACAGTTGGGACGTCGGGGCGCGAATCGGCCGAAAGGCCGCCAGGTGGTCTGCACAGCAAAGGGACATCCGGGCCATGGGGATGCGCGGGATGCGGAAAGGCCGTGAACCGGCCGAAGGTCAGAAACAAAATCGACTAACTGCTATGTGTAGAACAGGCTGGGACATCTGGGCTGTGAAGGACGCGAACCGAACTGGGATCGGCCAGAAATAGGAGAACTTTCAGTACTGGGACAGTTGGGACAAAGGGATGCGTGGGATGTGAAAAGACGAAAGAGCTGAGAGCCAATGAAAGCACGCCACGTGTCTTTGCCTCAAAGAGGGACAGGGAAGCCTGATTCAGGTGGATCGGAGGAATTTGTCCCAGAGCAGTTTGGGACATCCGGGCCAAAGGACGTGAGGGACATGAAAAGCCTGGCAGGTTGCCAACGAAATCAATCAGGAACGTGTCTTCATGGACATGTGTGGCGGACAAGGGAAAGATGTCCAAAATGTTCGAAGGGTGAGGTTTCAAGCGATTGGCCCGAGCCAATAGAAAGAGGACACGTGTCCTAAGGAGAAGGGGAGTGCGGAGCTTTTGGGAGGAGTTAGAGAATTTAGGCAAAAGTTTTGGCATCCAAAAACTAAAAGGTAAAAGATGACCCCGCAGACCTGTCGGACCAACCAAATCATGCCACGTGTCCCAAGTGGAGGGGTCCAAAAAAATGGTGAAAATTTCCAAAGCAGTTAAAAACGATCAAAACTTTCAAAGAAGAAACCCACGAAGTAGGGAGAGGAGAGAGAATTTCTCATCCAATCAGTGCCTATGCACGTGTCATCCAGGTGGCGGAGCGCGGGAAAAAATTTCAAAACACATGTTTTGGCCTGTTTTGTGCCCTAAATCTTCAGATCTCCATATCTTTCGATCCAAAGCTCAGATTTGCACGTTCTTTATATCAACAGAAAGCTTATGAAATTCTCTACATTATTTTGGGGTTAATATTGAATTTTGGTATAGTCTAGAGGAATAAAGTTAAGAAATGGCTCTAACACGTGTTCATGGCCAGAAGTGACATTTCAGTGACCAAATTTAATGCAGAATGGGTCGCATTCTCCTGTAATTCAGTCAAAAATGATAGGGTATGGGTTTGTAAGGTATCCCTCCATGCCATTTTAATGCATGTACAGTCAAGGAGGAATGGGCTCTCATATTTTTGTACGTTTTCTCTCTCCCTGGGCACGACCCATATGCAATGTAAAAGCCAGATTTGGCTCATTTCTCAAAGGGTGGAACACAATTTTTGGGCATAGCAATCTTCTTCTTTCACCTCCAGCAAGTGATTGTTTGCAAGTTAATCAGACCTCTTCAAATGATTGTAACAATAGTTTCTACCTCTCTGAGGTTGTAATGCAGTGGTTTTGACACTGGAAATGATAATGCAAGCTTTGTGAATGGTTTCAGTCCTTTGTATGTATTATTTGCTTCATTTTAGATCCTAAATGCTAAGTTATATCATTATCAGTGTGTATGTTTTATGTTGCAATATTTGGTTTGTGTCTATTTGCTTGACAAAAATGTTTCACCACTCCTTTTGGTGCATCACCATCTTTAGTTAGTTTCAATTTTTATGCATTTCTATCCCTGTCTCCTTGCAATTTAGAGTAGGATTAGGATCTGAACCTCTGTAGTTGTGCAAATATAGATCTAAATCAGAGGAGTTTGAGGAACCAGCCTCTAATCTGGAGATTCCTCTCTCAGTTTCACAAGTCCCACACTTGGAGAGAGGTTTCCATGTTGTGCAATCACACTGGATGCTAGAGTGATCAACCTAGAAGCCTGATCTACATCCAGGGGTGCTGTGAGTCTGCAACAACAACTAAGACCCTAAACCCTAAGCGTTACTTAATAAGCCGTAATCCCTAAACTTAGTAAACCCTAAACCCTTAATCTAAACCCTAAAACTGCTAAACAATTGAACCCTAAACCCTAAACCTTGAATCCCTAAACCCCTAAACATTTAGATAAACCCTTTAACCCTAAACCATCAGGGGATCCCTTCAACCCTAAACCCTAAGCCCTAAACCATGTAATCCTAAATCTTGAACCCTAAACTGAAAACCTAAAACCCTGAGACCTAAACCCTAAACCCTAAAGCCATAAACCCTAAAACTTAAACCCTAAACCCTGAACACCCTAAACCCGCTAAACCCTAAACCCATTATCTCTAAACCCTAAAACCCTAAACTATGATAAATGCATAAATCCCTAAACCCTAAACCCCTAAATTTGAAACCTAAAACCCTAAACCATAAACCCTAAATTATAAACCCCTAAATCATAAACCCTAAAACCTGAGCCCTAATACCTAAATTCCTAAACCAAGGGTAAACCCTGTTAGCCCTAAACCCTACACCCCTAGCCCTAAACCCTAAATCCTAAACAGCTAAACCCTAAACCATAAACTTGAGCCCTAAACACTAAACCCGCAAATCCTAAGCACCTAAACTCTAAATCCTGAAGCTCTAAGCCCTAAAGCCATAAACCATAAATATCTAAACCCTAAAAATTTAAACCTAAACCATGAATCCTAAACCCTAAACTCCTAAACCCTAAACCCTAAACCCTAAAAACCCTAAACCATGACATCTAAACCCTAAAACCTAAACCCTAACCATAAGCCTAAATCGTAAGCCCTAAACCCTAGAACTTTTGCACTAAATACAAGTAAACCCTAAGACATTAAACCCTAAACACTAAACAGTTTTCTAAGAACCTAATCCCTAAACTATAATTACCCTTATGGTCATAAACCTCAAACCCTAAGGACAAACCCGCAATATAGAACCCTGAGTTCTAAAATGGTAAACCCTAAACCCTGAGCACTAAACCCTAAACCACTAAACCATAAAACTTCTAGTCCTAAACCCTAAACCCTAAACCCCATAAATCCTAAATGATAAACCCTAACTTAATCCATAAATTGTAAACCCTAAACCCTAAAACCTAAACCCTAAACCTTAAACCATAAGTTTCCTAAACCCTAAACCTTGAGCCCTAAAAAATCCTAAACAATAAACCCTTAGGACCATTAAACCCCTAAGTACCCTAAATTGTAATACCTCAAACCTAAACCATAAACCCTTTTACCTAAACCCTAAACATTAAACCCTAAACCCTAAACCCCTAAACCCTAAGAACCAAATCCATAAACCCTAAACCCTAAATATCCTGTGGACCCTAAATCTTAAATCCTAAACCCATAAACAAATGAGCCCTAAACCCTAAACCTAAACCCTAAACCATAAACATCTAAACAACTAAACTTTGAGACCTAAACCACTTAGACCCTAAACCCTAACACGTCATAAAACTAAACCCTTAGCCCTAAACCCTTAAAACCCTTTTTGCAACCATAAACCATAAACCCTAAACCCTATTACCCTTAAATCCATAAACCCTAAACCCTGAACTCTAAACCCTAAAGCACTAAACCTTAAAACCATAAACCCTAAAACCATATACAATAAATCCTAAACCCTTATCCCTAAACATTTAACGTTGAACCCTAAACCCTAAACTCTTCATCCCTTAACCCTAAACCTATGACCATAAAGGCCATGAGAATTAAAACCCTAAACCTTAAACACTAGTAAACCCTAAACCCTAAACCCTAAACTATAATCCCTTAACTGTAAACCCTAATGCCTGAGCTCATAAACCCCTAACAACCTAAACCCTAAACCCTAAGCTCTAAACCCTAAAACACATAAGCACTAAACCATAAACACTAAACCCTAAATATTAAATCCTAAACCATAAATCCTAAACACTAAACCCTTATCCCTAAAACCCTAAACCCTAAATTTTGATGTAAACCCTAAACACTAAGCCCTAAAAACCTAAACCCTGAAACCTGAACCCTTAGCACTAAACCCTTAGCCCTAAACCTAAACCCTAAACCCTAAGCCCTAAAATCATGACATCTTCCTAAACCTATAAACCTTAAGACCCTAAACCCTCTGACCCTAAATCCTAGAATCCTAAACCCTAAACCATAAACCCTAAAACCTTTGTGAACCCCGTTTCAGCCCTAAACACCTATTAAACCCTAAATTGTAAACCCTAAATATTAAACCCTAAACCCTAAGCTGTAAACTGTAATACCTTAGCCCTAAACTTTAATCCCTAAGACCCTAAACCCTAAAACCCATAAACCCTAAAACCACTAAACCTTGAGCAGTAAATCTTAAACCCTAAACCGTAAACCGTAAACCCTAAGCCTTAAATTAAACCCTATATACCTAACTCCTAAAACACTAAACCTAAACTATAAACCATCTAAAGCCATAAACCTAAGTATCTAAACCCTAAGCCTAAACCCTAAATAATTAAACCCTAAACCCTAATAATCTAAATAAACCCTTAAACCTCGAAACCCTAAACTTAAACACTAAACCCTAAACACTAAACCCTTAGTCCTAAACCCTAAAAACTAAAACCTAAACCCTAAACCATAAACCCTAAACCTTAAACCCTAAACCCTAAACCCTAAACCATAAACCCTAAACCATAAACCCTGAGACCTAAACCCTAAACCTAAACCTTAATCCGTAAACCCTAAACCTAAACCCTAAAAAAACCATAAATTGTAAACCCTAAACACCTTAAACCCCAAACCCTAAACCCTAAACATACTAAACCCTAAACCCTAAACCCTAAACCCTAAACCTTGAATCGTAAACCATAAACCCTAAACCATTAGCCCTAAACCCTAAACCTTGAACCAAAAACCCTAAACCATAAACCCTAAACCCTAAACCCTAAACACTAAACCCTAAATGTAGCCCTAAACCTTAAACTGTCGACTATAAACCCTAAACCCTAAACCCTAAACCCTAAACCCTAAACCCTAAACCATCGAAACCCTACCCCAAACCCAAAACCCCAAACAATAAATACTAAACCCTAAACCTATTAGCCCTAAACCCTTAAACCTAAACCCTATAAATCCTAAACCCTAAACCCTAAACTCTATGAGCCCTAAACCCTAAACCCTAAACACTTGAGCTAAACCCTAAACCTAAACCCTAACCCTAAACCCTTAGCCCTAAACCCTAAACCATGAGCCTAAACCATAAATCCTAAACCCTAAGCTCGAAACCTTAAACCCTAAACTCTAAACCCTAAACCTAAACCCTAAACCTAAAGCCCTAAAAAACCCTAAACCTTTAGCCATAAACATAAACCCTAAACCTAAACCCTAAACCCTAAACCCTAAACCTTAAACCCTAAACCCTGAACCCTAAACCTCAACCCTAAACCATAAACCCTAAACCCTTAAACCCTAAACTGTAAACCATTACACCCTAAACCATAAAATCCCTAAACCCTAAAACCAAAGACCTTAAACCCTAAACCTAAACCCTAATCCCCAAAACCCTAAACCCTAAACCCTAAAAACATAAACCTTAAACTCTTAACCCTAAACCCTAAACCTAAATCCTCAAAATCCCTAAACCCTAAAAACTAATCCTAAACCCTAAACCCTAAACCTAAACCCTAAACCATAAACTATCAATCCCTTGAACCCTAAACCCCTAAACCTAAACCCTAAACATTCAAAACCTAAACCGTAAACCCTGAGCATAAACCCTAAACCCTAAATCCTAAACCTAAATCCTATACCCTAAACCCTAAAACAAAAACCCTAAACCCTAAACCCTGAGCACTAAACCCTAAACCTTAAACCCCTAAACCATTAAACCCTAAACCCTAAACCCTAATCGCTAAAAATTTATACCCTAAACCTAAACCCTAAACACTAAACCCTAAACCCTAAACCCTTAGCCCTAAAGTCCTAAACCCTAAACCATAAACCCTAAACATTTAAACCCTAAACCCTAAACCCCTAATTCACTAAATCTAAACCCTAAATACCTAAACCTTAAACCCTCAATAAATCCTAAACCCTAAACCTTAAACCCTAAACCCTAAAATGTAAACTCAAAACCCTAAACCCTAAACCCTAAACCCTATTCCTTAATCACTTAAACCCTAAACCTTAAACCCTAAACTTCCTAAACCCTAAACCCTAAACCCTACAGCCTTAAGCAAATAAAAACCTAAACCCTAAACCCTAAACCTGAAACCATAAACCTAAACACTAAACCCTAAACCCTAAAAAACTAAACCCTTGAAACCCCTAAATCCCATAAACCCTAAACCCTAAACCCTAAACCCTAAGCCCTAATCCCTAAACCATATACCCTGAACCCTGAGCCCTAAACCTAAACCCTAAACCCTAAACCCTAAACCCTAAACCCTAAACCCCAACCCTTGAGCCCTGTACCCTAAACCCTAAACCCTAAAAACTAAACCCTAAAACCTAAACACTAAACATAATAATCCATAAACCCTTAAACCATAAACCATAAATCCTAAAACCTAAACCCTAAACATGAAACCCTAAAAACTAAACCTTGAATCGTAAACCCTATAACCACTAAACCTTTAGCCCTAAACCATAAACCGTAAAACCTAAACCCTAAACCCAAAGCCCTAAATTCTAAACCCTAAACCCTAAACCATAAACCCTAAACCCTAAACCCTAAACCCTTAACCCTAAACACTAAACCCTAAACTATAAATCCCTAAACCATAAACCCTAAACCCTAAGCCCTAAACCTAAAATCATCCTAAACCCTAAATCCTAAAACATTATGCCCTAAACCATAAACCCTAAACCCTAAACCTTAAATAATAAACCCTAAACCCTTAACCCTAAATTATTAAACACTAAACTCCTAAACCCTAAACCCTAAACCTAAACCCTAAGCCCTAAACCCTAAACCCTAAATCTTAAACACTAAACCCTAAACCCTAAATCCCTAAACTTTAGAAAATCCCTAAACCCTAAATCCTAAATTTAAAACCTAAACCC
The DNA here is from genome assembly GCA_019776745.2 of Taxus chinensis. Taxonomy (NCBI): domain Eukaryota; kingdom Viridiplantae; phylum Streptophyta; class Pinopsida; order Cupressales; family Taxaceae; genus Taxus; species Taxus chinensis. The sequence continues at coordinate 486,694,059 of CM034149.1, read as the reverse complement.
TTAAACCATAAACACTAAATCCTAAACCCTGAAACCATAAACTCTAAACCCTGAAACCCTTAGCCTTAAACCCTAAACTGTAAACATAAACCCTAAACCCTAAAACCTAAATCATAAACACTTGAACCATAACACTATAACCTAAACCCTAAACCTTAAATCCTAAAACCTAAACCCTAAACCCTAAACCCTAAGCCCTAATAAACCCTAAACCATAAACAATTAGAGCTAAACCATAAATCTTAAACCCTAAACCTAAACCCTAAACCATAAACAATAATCCCTAAACCCTAAACCCTAAACCCTAAACCTTAGCCTATAAACATAAACCCTAAACCTTAAACCCTAAACCCTAAACCCTAAATCCTAAATAGTAAATCCCTAAACCCTAAACAACTAAGCCCTAAACCTAAAACCTAAACCCTAAAGCCTAAACCATAAACCCTAAACTCTAAGCCCTAAAACCACTAAATGATTAAACCCTAAATCGCTAAACATAAAACTAAACTCTAAAACCTAAATTCCCTAAACCTAAACCCTAAACCTAAACCCTAAACCCTAAACCCTAAACCCTTAGGCCTTAAACCTTAAACCTAAACCCTAAACCTTAAAATTAAACCCTAAACCCCTAAATCCTAAAACCTAAACCCTAGTACCCTGATCCATAAACCCTAAACCTAAATTCTATTAAACCCTAAACCCTAAACCCTAAACCCTAAACCCTGAACCCTAAACACTTTACCAAAACCCTAAACCCTAAACCTATAACCCTTAACCTTGAACCATTAAACCCTAAACCATAAACCCTAAACCCTAAACCCTAAACCTTAAACCTAAATCCGTAAAAACCTTAAACCTGAGACCCTAAAGTACTAAACCCTAAAGCCTAAACCCTAAAACATAATCTCCTAAGCCTAAACCCTAAACCCTGAAACTTAAAACCTAAACCATAAACCATAAACCCATAAACCCAAAACCTAAACCCTAAACTAAAACCCTAAATGCCTTAAACCCTAAAACTTAAACATGATCACTAATCCCTAAACCCTAAACCCTAAGGCCTTAAACCCTAAACTAAACCCTAAGCCCTAAACGCTAATCCCTAAACACTGCCATAAACCGTAAACCATAAGACCTAAACCCTAAACCCTAAACCCTTAAACCCTAAACCCTAAACCCTAAACCTAAACCCTAAACCCCATTAGCACCCTAAACCCTAAACAATAAACCCTAAATCCAAAACATTAAACCCTAAACCCTAAATATGAAACTTAAACCCTAAACCCTAAACCCTTAAAATTAAACATAAACCCTAAACCCTGAACCCTAACTTATAAAACCTAAACCCTAAACCCTAAACCCTAAAACCCTATCCCTAAACCCTAAACCCTAAACCTTAAACCCTTAAACCCTAAACCCTTAACCCTAAAAAATAAACCTTGAATCCTAAACCCTAAAACCTAAACCCTAAACCTTAAACCCTAAACCCTAAACATTAATCCTAAACCATAAACCCTAAACTCATAAATCTAAAACCTAAACCCTAAACCCTAAACCCTATACCCTAAACCCTAACACCTAATCCCTAAACCCCTAAACCATAAACCCTAAACCCTAAACCATAAGCCTTAAACCCTAAACCCTGAGCCCTAAAAGTAAAAGCCCTAAACCCTAAACCCTTAAACCTAAACCCTGATCCTTCAACACTAAACCCTAAACCCTAAACCCTTAACCCTAAACCCTAATCCATTAAGACCTAAATCCTAAACCCTAAATCCCTAAACTCAAAACCCAAAAACATAAAGTCTAAACCCATAAACCCTAAACCTTTAACCCTAAACCATAATCCCTAAACCCTAAACCTAAACCCTAAACCTTAATCCTTAAACCCTAAACCTTAAACCCTCCTAAATCCTAAACCCTAAACCCTAAACCCTAAACCCTATACACCCTTATACCTAAACATAAACCCTAAACCCTAAACCCTAAAACCTCATATACTCTAACACTAAACCCTAAACCTAAATCCCTAAAATCTAAACCCTAAAACCTGTAAACCTAAACCTAAACCCTAAATCCTAAACCCTATAACCTAAACCCTCTATCCTAAACTTTAAAACCTAAACCTAAAACCTAAACCCTAAACCCTAAAAATTAGCCTAAACCCTAAACCCTAAGCCCTAAACCCTAAATCCTTAATCGTAAACCCTAAACCCTAAGTCCTAAACCCTAAAAATCCTAAACCCTAAATTGTAAGACCTAAACCCTAAATGCTTAACCATAAACCCTAAACCCTTAGCCCTAAACCTTAAACCTTAAACCCTATAAACCCTAAACATAAAAAATAATAGAACTAAACCCTAAACCTTAAATCCTAAACCCTAAAATATAAACCCTAAACCATAAACCTTAACCCTTAACCCTAAACTCTAAATCTTAAACCCTAAACCTAAATAAACATTGAGCCCTAAACCCTAAACACTAAGCCATATGCCCTTAACCCTAAACCCTAAGCCCTAAACATTTATTCTAAAACCATAAACACTAAATATGTGCCATACACCCTATATCTTGTAGCCTAAACCATAACCCTAAACCCTAAACCATAAACCATAAACCCTAAAACCTAAACCCTAAACCCTAAACCCTAAACCTTAAAAACCCTAAACCATAAATCCTAAACCCTAAACCCTAAACCCTAAACCCTAAACCATAAACCATTATCCCTAAAACACAAACCCTAAACCCTAAATTCTACACCCTAAACCTTGATCCCTAAACGCTAAATGATAAAATCTAAACTATGATCCCTAAAACCTAAACCATAAACCATAAGCCCTAATCCCTAGTCCCTAAGCCTTAGGCCTTAAATCCTATAACCTAAACACTAATTGCTAAAATTTAAAACCTAAACCCAAATCCTAAAATTTAAAACATAATCCTTAAACCCTAAACCCTAAACCCTAAACCATAAACCCTAAAAAATTATCCCTAAACCCTAAACCCTAAAATGCTAAACCTTGAATCTTAAACCCCATAAACCTAAACCCTAAACCCTAAATATTAAACCATAAACATTAAACCTTCAGCCCTAATAAACCCTAAACCCTAAACCCTAACACTAAACCCTAAACCCTAAACTCTAAACCCTAAAACCTAATCCCTTAACCCTAAGCCATAAGCCCTAAACCTTGGGACTTAGAACCTAAACCCTTAACACTAAAACCTAAAACCTAAATCCTAAACGATAAACCCTAAAACCTAAAATGATCTAAACCTTAAACCCTAAACCACCCTAAGCCCTAAACCCTTAAGACTAAATCCTAAATCCTAAACCCTAATACCTAAACCCTATTTTTACAACCCTAACCCATGATCCTTAAACCTTAAACCCTAAAACCTAAAAACAAGACCATAAGCCCAAAACCATAAACCATGAACCCTAAAGCATAAACCCTAAACCCTAACCCCTAAACACTAAGCTCTTATACCTCATCTTTAAACACTAAACCATTAATTCTAAGCTCTAAACCCTAATCCATAAATGCTAAATGATAAATCATAATCCATGATCCCTAAAACCTAAACGCTAAATCCTGAGTCATAATCCCTAAACCCTAAACCCTAAACCTCATAAACCCTAAAGGCTTAACCCTAAACTTTAAACCCTTAAAACTAAACATTGAGCCCTAAACCCTAAACCATAATACCTTAACCATTATTAGAATTAAACCCTAAGCCCTAAGCCCTAAACGGTAAACCCTAAACCATAAACATTGAAACCCTGAGATCTAAACCCTTAACTCTAAACCTTAAACCCTAAACTATAAAAATTAAACCTTGAGCACTAATAAACCTTAAACCCTAAACCATTAGCCCTAAACCCTAAACCCTAAACTATAAGCACTAAACCCTAAACCCTAAACCCTAAACCCTAAATCCTAAACCCTAAACCCTAAACTCTAAAGCCTAAACACTTAGCCCTAAACCCTAAACCCTAAACCCTAAACCCAAAACCCTAAACAATAAAACCTAAAACCTAAACACTAAACCCTAAACCTAAACCCTAAACCCTAAATCCTAGACACTAAACCTTAAACCATAAACAATAAAACCTAAACCCTGAGCAGTAAACCCTAAACCCTAAACCCTAAATCCTAAACCATAAACTCTAAACCCTAAGTTGTAAATAATAATCCCTAAACCCTAAACCCTAAACCTAAATCTAAACCCTAAACCCTAAACCTATGAGTAAACCATAAACCCTATAACCTTAAAGCCCTAAACCCTAAACCTTAAACCCTAAACCTTGATCCCTAAATGCTAAACCCTAAACCCTAAACTCCCAAAACCTCAAACCATAAACCATAAAGCCCTAAAACACTAAACCCTAAACCCTAAAGCCTAAAACCTAAATCCTAAACCCTAAACCCTAAACCCTAAAACATAAACCCTAAATCCTAAACCCTAAAACCCTAAACTATAATCCCTTTGCCTTAAAAATTTAACCCTAGGATCTAAACCCTAAACCCTAAACCCTAAACCCTTAACCCTAAACCCTAAACATTAAACCCTAAACCTTAAATCATTAAACCCTAAACTTAAACCTTGAGCCCTAAACCTAAACCCTAAACCCTAAACCCTGAGGACTAAAACCTAAATCCTAAACCCTAAACTATAAACCCTAAAACCATAAACCCTAAACACTAAACACAAAACCCTAACCTCTAAAACCTAAACCTTGAATCGTAAACACCATAAACCCTAAACCCTAAACCCTAAACCATAAACCGTAAGTAATAAACCCTAAACCCTAAAACCTAAATTTGAAACCATAAACCCTAAACACTAAACCCTAAACCAAAAACTATAAAACACTAAACCTAAACCCTAAACCCTAAACCTTAAACAATAATTCCTAAACCCTAAACCATAATCCCTTAGCCCTAAACCTTAACCCCTGAGACCTAAACCCTAAATCCTAAACCCTAAAACCTAAGCGCTAAACCCTAAATGCTAAGCACTAAACCCTAAAACCTAAACACTAAATATTAAACCATAAATCATAAATTCTAAAACCTAAACCCTAAACTTGAAACCCTAAAAACTAAACCTTGAATCGTAAACCCTAAACCACTAAACCCTTAAATCCTAAACCATAAACCATAAAACCTAAACCCTAAATCCTAAGCCCTAAATCCCTAAACCCTAAACCCTAAACCTTATAAACCTAAACCCTTAACCCTAAAACCTAAACCCTAAACCCTAAACCCTAAACCCTAAACCCTAAACCCTAAACCCTAAATCTAAACCCTAAACCCTAAACCCTAAGCTTTAAACCCTAAACCCTAAACCCTAAACCCTAAACCCTTTGCCCTAAACCATAAACCCTAAACATAAACCCTAAACATAAACCCTAAAACCCTAAACCTAAAACCCTAAACCCTAAAACCCTAAACCCTAAATTCTAAACTCTAAACCCATAAACCCTAAACCCTAAACCCTAAACAATTGAGCCCTATATGCCAAAACCCTAAACCTAAACCATAAACCCTAAAACCTAAAACCTAAACCCTTAACCCTAAATTCAAAACCCTAAACCTTAAATAATAAACCCTAAACCCTAAACCTAAAAGCCCTAAACCCTAAAACCTAAACCCTAAACTCTAAACCCTAAACCCTAAACACTAAACCCTAAACCCTAAACTTTGAATCGTAAACCCCTTAAACCATAAACCATAAACCCTAAACATTAATCCCTAAACCCTAAGCCCTATACTATAATCCCTTAGCCCTAAACTTTAAATCCTAAGACCTAAACCCTAAAACCTAAACCTTGAGCACTAAACCCTAAACCCTAAACCCTACACCATAAACCATAAACCCTAAACCCTAAACTCAAAACACTAAAACCTAAAAAATAAAACTTGAATCGTAAACCCCAAAAACCCTAAACCTTAAACCCTAAACCATAAACACTAAACCCTAAACCCTAAGACCTAAACTTTAAACCCTTAGCCCTAAACCTTAAACCCTTAGACCTAAAACCTAAAACTGAAACCCTAAACCCTAAACCCCAAATCCTAAGCACTAAACCCTCCCTAAATATTAAACCCTAAACTATAAACCATAAACCCTAAACCCTAAATCCTAAACCCTAAACTCTAAACCCTAAACCCTAAACCCTAAACCCTAAACCATAAACCCTAAACCTTAAAACCTAAACTCAAAACCCTAAACCATAAATCCTGAGACCTAAACCCTAAACCCTAAACCATAAAACTAAACCTTGAATCGTAAACACCGTAAACCCTAAACCCTAAACTCTAAACCCTAAGCCCTAAACTATAATACCTTAGTCATAAACATTAAACCCTAAACCCTAAACCCTAAACCGTAAACCCTAAACCATAAACCCTGAGCACTAAACCCTAAACCCTAAACCCTAAATCCTAAACCCTAAACTGTAAACCATAAACCATAAATCCTAAAACCTAAACCCTAAAATCGAAACCTTAAAACCTAAACCCTAAACCCTAATTCCTAAATTGTAATCCCTTAACCCTAAACCTTAAACCCTGAGACTTAAACCCTAAACCCTAAACCCTAAACCCTAATCCTTAAACCCTAAACCCTAAACAATAAACCTTAAACCATAAACCTTAAAACCCTAAACCCTAAATGCTAAACCCTTAGCCCTAAACCTTAAACCCTTAGACCTAAACCCAAAAGCCTAAAGCCTAAACCCTAAACCCTAAACCTTAAAAACCTTAAACCCTAAACCATAAACCCCATAAAGCCTAAACCCTAATTATCCATAAACCCTAAACCCTAAACCCTAAATGGTCAATACCCAAACCTAAACCCTAAACCATAAACCCCAAACTAAACCCTAAACCCTAAACTCCTAACCTAAAACCTAAACCCTAAATGCCCTAATCGTTTAAACCCTAAACCCTAAACCCTAAACCATGTAAACCTAAACCCTAAACCCTAAACCCTGAGTACTAAACACTAAACCTAAACCCTAAAACATTAAACTCTAAACCCTAAACCATAAAACCCCTAAATCCTAAACCCTAAACCCTAAACCTTGAAACCCTAAACCCTAAAACCTAAACCTTAAACCCTAAACGCCTAAACCTTTACTCCTAAACCCTTTAACCCTAAAAAATAAACCATAAACCCTAAACCCTAAACCCTAAGCCCTAAACCACATGCAATCCCTTAACCCTAAACCTTAAACCCTGAGACCTAAAGCCTAAACCTTAAACCCTAAACCTTAAACCCTAAACCCTAAACTAAAACCTAAACCCTAAACATTAAACCCTAAACCCTAAACAATAAACCAAAAACCCTAAACCCTAAACCCTAAACTAAATCCTAAACCCTAAACTCTAAACCCCTAGCTATAAACCTTAAACCCTAAACCCTAAACCCAAAACTAAACCCTAAACACTAAACTCTAAACATTAAATCCTAAACACTAAACCCTAACCCTACATATTACACCCTAAAGTATAAACCCTAAACCATAAATCCTAAACCCTAAATACTAAACACTAAACCCTAAACCCTAAACCCTAAATCGTAAACCCCATAAACCCTAAACCCTTAACCCTAAACACTAAGCCCTAAACCCTAAACCCTAAACCTTAAGCCCTAAATTGTAATCCCTTAGCCCTAAACCTTAAACCCTAATCCCTAAACCCTAAACCCTAAGCACTAAACCCTAAACCCTAACCCTAAATATTAAACCCTAAACCGTAAACCATAAACCAAACCCTGAACCTAAACCTAAACCCTAAACCCTCATAAACCCTGAACCCTAAACCCTAAATCCTAAACCTTAAGTAGAAAAACCCTACACCCTAAACCATAAATATTAAACCCTAAACAATAAACAAACCCTAAATCCTAAGCCCTAAACCCTAAACCCTAAACCCTAAACCCTAAACCTTGAATCATAAACCCCATAAACCATAAATCTTAAGATCTAAACCCTAAACCCTAAACCCTAAACCCTAAACTGTAATCCCTTAGTCCTAAACCTGAGACCTAAACCCTAAACCCTAAACCTAAACCACTAAACCCTAAAACCTAAAACCTAAATCTTAAACCATAAACCATAAACCTAAACCTTAAACCCTAAAAAACCATAAACTCTAAACCTTAAATCCCAAATCCTAAACCATAAACCATAAACCTTGATAAACCCTATAAACCCTAAACCTTAAATTGTAAACCCTTATAAACCTAAACTCTAAACCCTAAACCCTAAACCCTAAACCCTAAGCCCTAAAATGTAATCCCTTTAGCCTTAAAAATTAAACCCTAAGACCTAAACCCTAAACCCTAAACCTTGTAACTAAACCCCATAAACCCTAAACCCTAAACCCTAAACACTAAGCACTAAACCCTAAAACCTTAACCCTAAATATTAAACCCTAAACCCTAAACCATAAACCATAAATCCTAAATCCTAAACCCTAAACTCAAAACCCTAAACCCTAAACACTAAACCTTGAATCGTAAACCCCATAAATCCTAAACCTTAAAACCAAAACCCTAAACCCTAAACCTTAAGCCCTAAACTGTAATCCCTTAAACCTAAACCATAAACCCTGAGACTTAAACCCTAAACCCTAAACTGTAAACCCTAAACCCTAAATCCATAACCCTAAACCCTATTAAACCCTAAACCATAAACCCTAAGACATAAACCCTAAACCCTAAACCCTAAAATTCAAACTCTAAACACTAAATCCTAAAAACCAAACCTTGAATCGTAAACTCAATAAACCCTAAAACTTTAGCAGTAAGCCATAAACCCTAAACCCTAAAACATAAACCTTAAGCCCCTTAGTTAATGTGTAAACCCTAGACATAAACCTAAACCTTACACAGTGAAACCTAAGCCCTAAACCTTAAACGTTAAACCCTTAAAACTAAACCTTAAATTGTAAACCTTATAAACCCTAAATCTTTAGCCCTAAACCCTAAACCCTATACCCTATACCCTAAGCCCTAAACTGTAATCCCTTAGCCTTAAACCTTAAACCCTAAACACTAAGCACTAAACCCTAAATCTTAAACCATAAATAATAAATCATAAACCTTAAACCCTAAACTTTAAACCCTAAACCCTAAACTCTAAACCCTAAATCCTAAATCCTAAATGATAAACCATAAACCCTAAGAACTAAACCTTGAATTGCAAACCCCATAAACCTTTAGCCCTAGAACCTAAACCCTATTGCCTACGCCCTAAAGTGTAATTCCTTAGCCCTAAACCTTAAACTCTAAGACCTAAACCCTAAACCCTTAACCCTAAACCCTAAGCACTAAACCATAAACCTTAAATCACTAAACCCTAAACCCTAAACAATTAAACCTAAATATTAAACCCTAAACCATAAACATAAACCATAAATCCTAAATCCTAAACACTAAACTCAAAACTCAAAACACTAAACCCTAAAAACTAAACCTTGAATCGTAAACCCTATAAACACTAAACCATTAGCCCTAAACCATAAACCCTAAACCCTAAACCCTAAACCATAAGCCCTAAATTGTAATCCCTTAAACCTAAACCTTAAACCTTGAGACCTAAACCCTAAACCCTAAATCTTAGACCCTAAACCCTAAACCCTAAACAATAAAACCTAAACCCTAAGCACTAAACCCTAAACCCTAAACCCTAAACACTAAACCCTAAACCCTAAGCCCTAAAATTTAATATCTTAGCCCTAAAATCCTAAAAACCAACCCTAAGACATAAACCCTAAACCCTAAACCTTGAGTAGTAACCCAATACACTAAACCCTAAATATTAAACCCTAAACTATAAACCCTAAACCCTAAACCTTAAGAAGTAAGCCCTATACCCTAAATCGTAAATATTAAACCCTAAACCCTAAATCCTAAACCTTGAGTAGTAAACCCTACACCCTAAACCCCTAAATATGAAATCCCTTAGCCGTAAACCCTAAACCCTAAACCTGGAAACCCTAGCCCTAAACCAGTAATACCCTAAATATTAAACCCTAAACCCTAAAACCTAAAACCTAAACCCTAAACCCAAAAAACTAAACCTTGAAATGTAAACCCCATAAACCCTAAACCTTTATCCCTAAACCCTAAACACTAAACCCTAAACCCTAAACCCTAAGCCCTAAAAATTAATGCCTTATCCCTAAACCTTAAACCCTTAGACCTAAACCCTAAACCCTAAACCCTAAACCCTAAACCTGAAACACTAAACCCTAAACCCCAAATCCTAAGCACTAAACACTAAACTGTAATCTACAAATATTAAACCGTAAACCATAAAACATAAATCCTAAATCCTAAATCCTAAACTCAAAAACCTAAACCCTAAAACCTACACCCTAAAAAACTAAACCTTGAATCGTAAACCTTAAAACCTAAACCCTAAAGCCTATACCGTAAGTCCTAAACTCTAATCCCTTAGGACTAAACTTAAACCCTGACACCTAAACCCTAAACCCTAAACCCTAAACCAAAAAAATAAACCTTGAATCGTAAACACCATATACCCTAAACCCTAAGCCATAAAATGTAATCCCTTAGCCATAAACCTTAAACCCTAAACCATAAACACTGAGCACAAAACCCTAATTCCTAAATATTAAACACTAAACCATAAACCATAAACCATAAACCTAAAACCATAAACCCTAAACTTGAAACCTTAAACCCTAAACCCTAAACCCTAAACCATAAATTGTAATCCCATAGCCCTAAACCTTAAACCTTGAGACTTAAACCCTAAACCCTAAGCCCTAATCTGTAATCCCTTAGCCCTAAACCTTAAACCCTGATACCTAAACCCTAAACACTAAACCCTAAAGCCTAAACCCTAAACACTAAACCCTAAACTATACACCCTAAATATTAAACCATAAACAATAAATCCTAAACCATAAACCATAAACTCAAAACCCTAAACCCTAAACACTAAACCATAAACACTAAACCCTAAACTCTAAAAACTAAACCTTGAATCATAAACCACATAAATCCTAAACCCTAAACTCTAAATTGTAATCCCTTAGCCCTAAACCTTAAATCCTGAGATGTAAACCCTAAACCCCTGAAATCCTAAACCCTAAACCCTAAACCCTAAATCATAAAACCTAAGAAGTAAACCCTAATTATTAAACCCTAAACTATAAACCGTAAACAATAAATCTTAAACCGTAAACCCTGAATTTGAAACCAGAAAACCCTAAACACTAAACCCTAAACCCTAAACTCTTAAAACTAAACCTTAAATCGTAAACCCCATAAACCCTAAATAATAATTCCTAAATCCTAAACCCTAAGCCCTAAAATATAATCCATTAGCCCTAAACCTTAACCCCTGAGACCTAAACCCTAAATCCTAAACCCTAAACCCTAACCCCTAAACATTAAATGCTAAGCACTAAACCCTAAACCCTAAACCCCAAATATTAAACCATAAACCATGAACCATAAAACATAAATCCTAAAACCTAAACCCTAAACTCAAAACCCTAAACACTAAACCCTAAAAATAAAACCTTGAATCATAAACCTTATAAACACTAAACCTTTAGCCCTAAACCATAAACCCTAAACACTAAACCCAAAACTCTAAGCCCTAAATTGTAATCTGTTTTTCCTAAACATTAAACCTTGAGACGTAAACCCTAAAAACTAAATCCTAGACCCTAAACCCTAAACCCTAAAACCTAAAACCTAAACCCTAAACCACTAAACCCTAAACCCTAAATATAAAACACTAAACCCTAAACCCTAAACCTTAAGCCCTAAATTGTAATCCCTTGGCCCTAAACTTTAAACCCTAAGACATAAAACCTAAAGCATAAACCCTAAACCCTAAACCTTGAGCAGTAAACCCTAAACCCTAAACCTTGAGTAGTAAACCCTATACCCTAAACCCTAAATATTAAACCCTAAACCTTAAGTAGTAAACCCTAAACCCTAAACCCTAAATATTAAACCCTAAACCTTAAACCATAAACCCATAAAAACTAAACCTTCAATCGAAACCCTAAACTCTAAACCCTAAACTCTAAAAACTAAACTCAAAAAACTAAAGCTTGAATCATAAACCCATTAAACCATAAACCATAAACCCTAAACCATAATCCCTAAACCCTCAACCCTATACTATAATCCCTTAGACCTAAACATTAAATCCTAAGACCTAAACCCTAAAATCTAAACCTTGAGAAGTAAACCTGAAACTGTAAACCGTAAAACATAAATCCTAAACCCTAAACCCTACACTCGAAACCATAAACCATGAAAAATAAACCTTGAATCGTAAACCCCATAAACCCTTTTCCTTTAGCCTTAAACCATAAACACTAAACCTTAAACCCTAAACCCTAAGCCCTAAACTTTAATCCCTTAGCCCTAAACCTTAAACCCTTAGACCTAAACCCTAAATCCAAAACCAAAAACATAAACCCTAAACCCTAAATCCTAAGCACTAAACCCTAAATCCTAAACCCTAAACCCTAAACCTTAAACCATAAATCATAAATCCTAAACCCTAAACCCTAAAAACTAAACCTTGAATCGTAAACCTTAAAACCTAAACATAAACCCTAAACCCTAAGCCGTAAAATATAATCCCTTAGCCCTAAACCCTAAACCCTAAACCCTAAACCCTAAAACCTAAGCCCTAAACTATAATCCCTTAGCCATAAACCTTAAGCCCTAAGACCTAAACCCTAAACCCTAAACCCTAAACCCTAAACCCTGAGCACCAAACCCTAAACTCTAAACCCTAAATATTAAACCCTAAACCGTAAACCATAAACCATAAATCCTAAAACCTAAACCATAAACTCAAAACCTTAAACCCTAAACCCTAAAGCCTAATTCCTAAATTTTAATCCCTTAGCCCTAAACCTTAAACCCTAAACCCTAAAGCATAAACCCTAAACCCTAAACCCAAAACCCTGAGAAATAATTCTTAAAACCTAAACCCTAAATATCAAACGCTAAACCCTAACCTATAATCCCTTAGCCCTAAACCTTAAACCCTGAGAACTAAATGCTAAACACTAAACCCTAAGCACTAAATCCCAAACCCTAAACCCTAAATATTAAACCATAAATAATAAATCTTAAACCCTAAACCATAAACTCGAAACCATAAAACCTATACACTAAACCCTAAACCCTAAACTTTAAAAACTAAACCTTGAATCGTAAACCCCATAAACCCTAAGCCCTAAAGCCTAAACTGTAATCCCTTACCCCTAAACCTTAAACCTTGAGACCTAAACCTTAAACATTAGACCCTAAACCCCCTAAATCCTAAACCCTAAACCTTAAACCCTGAGTAGTGAACCCTAAACCATAAACCCTAATTATTAAACCCTAAACTATAAACTGTAAAAAAATAAATCCTAAACCCTAAACCCTAAATTCGAAACCCTAAACCCCAAACTCTACAAACTAAACCTTGACTCGTAAACCCCGTAAACCCTGAGCAATAATTCCTAAACCCTAAACCTAAACCCTAAACTCTAAAACCTAAAACCTAAACTCTAAACCCTAAACCGTAAACCCTAATCCTAAACCCTAAACCCTAATGACCCACTAAACCATAAACCATAAATCACTAAACCTTAAACCCTAAACCCTAAATATTAAACCATCAACCATAAACCTGTTATCCAAAATTCCCCCCAAGGTAATTTTGATAACATGCATCAGATTGTCAGTCCTGAGTAAGTAGATTGATTCAAGGCCCAAAATCATGTTTCTGGGGTCCCCTCAGTTTCTTTCTAACCCTCCTGTCCAAGAAGAAATCCCAATAGGTTGATAAAATGGAAGAAATGCAAAAGCCAGGCTTGGGGCCGAACAACAAGAAAATCAGCCAAGTCCTAGTCCAGGAGGTCTGTGGAACAGTTGGGACGTCGGGGCACGAATCAGCCAAAAAGCCTCCAGGCGGTCTGCACAGTAGTTAGGATAGTTGGGACATCGGGACGCATGGGGTGCGAAAAGCCGAACCAGCCGAAAAATGAAGAAAATTGCCTAAGTCATGCTTCGCAGAGTCTAGGACATCTGGGAAAAAAGTACGCGGAAGACATGGATGGGCCGGTTTGAAACAAGTCAGTCCATTTTGAGCAGTCTGGAAGTATTTGTCCCATGTAGTCTGGGATAGTTGGGACAAAAGTATGCGGAGGACGCGAACCGGCCGATTCAGCCTGAATAAGAAACTTTCATCCAGAACATTTGGGCCAAAGGGACACGAGGGATGGAAAAAGCTGAAGGAGCCGAGAGCCAATGGAAATGTGCCACGTGTCTTCACCGCAAAGAGGGACAAGGAAGCCCGAATCGGGCAGTTCGGAGAAATTTGTCCTAGACAGTTTGGGACAGTCGGGCCAAAGGGACGCGAAGGATGCGAAAAGTCAAAGGAGCCGCCAACAAATTAGAGCATGTGCCATGTGTCCAAAGTTTAAGGGCCCGAAAGGAATTTTCAGAGGGTGAACCTGTGGATGAATCAGAGCCTGACACGTGTCATCCAAGTGGCAGAGTCGCGGGAAAAAATTCAAATATCCGTTTTGGCCTGTTTTTTGCCCTAAATCTTCAAATCGCCATAACTTTCGATCCAGAGCTCATATTTTCACGTTCTTTATATCAATGGAAAGCTAGTGAAAAATTATCTACATGATTCTAGGGTCAATCTTGCATTTTGGTTTAGTTTGGAGAGAGAAAATTGAGGAAACGTCTCTGGCACGTAATAATAGACAGAAGTGACGTTTCAACAACTAGCTTTAATACAACAGACAGTTCTCCGTTTCTGCTAGACAGTCCACCATTTTGCCAGGATTCACTACTTTTGCCATAATGAGATGAGTTAAATACAACATACAAGTGGTTGGGGTAGATTTGGATTTCCTTTCTCTTCCCTCTCTCATTCTTCCTATAAATTATAAGGAGGGACTTCTTTCTAAAGGTCGAACATCCCTGTTTTACTCCTCCCTTCTTCTCTTTATCATGTGAATTTGTGGAGTTTGAACCTCCCATTTGAAACTGTAACATGACTTTGCCTCTTAACATTTTGTAGTGTATTGTATCAATCCTTGGAGTAAGTAATGCATGTCTGTGGATGATTCTCAACCCTCTCTGTGTTCATTTACATCCTCCTGGTCTTTCACTGACAATTTTTGTTATCTGTGCATGATCTTGCATCACATTTGAATGGTCTGTGTTTATTGGAAAGATAGATGTTCTTCATTCCTCTGTGCATCATGTCTGTTAGCTTAGGTTTATTTTTATGCATCTTCTTACCCTATCTCCTTGGCAAGTTAGATTAGGTTTTGAGTAAACCCTCTGCATTTTTGTGTGCATTTAAACAGAGGAATAGGAACCAGCCTTCTCTGGAGACTCCATTCTCATTTCTACAAGTCCCACACTTGGAGAAAGGAGTCAATGTTGTGCAATCACACTGGATGCTAGAGTGATCAACCTAGAAATCTGATCAACAACTAGGGGTGCTGTGATTTTGCATCAACAGTTTTGGCATGCCTGGTGGGACACTAGAGGTCTCATTTTTATTGCAGAAAATTTGATGTGCATCTGCTACAATTTTCTTGCTTGAAAAAGAGCTATTATTTACATATCTGGTGACTCCAAGGGGAAGAATCAACTAGTTTCAGCAGTGCATGCCTGAAAACTCATGAGAAGAGTCACCACAAGGTCAAGAGTTGGAGAAGAAGAAGTACTGTTTGAATACCTGTAATTATCTCCAAGAAGAAGGCAAAGAGGAAGAAGGATTCAAAGGTCTCCATCTCCACCAAATATAAATCTCTCAACTCCTCCACCTGGTAGGCCTTTCATTCAGTCAACAAGGGTGTTAAGACCAATTAGAATGGCACAAAACAACCCCTATGTCAACTTCACAGGTAGCAGCCCACTTGCCCTCAATGCACAACATCTAATTCCTATTGTAGCCTTGAAGAACATTCCTTACTTCACTAGAGAAAATCAGACTACTCCAAGTGATCATGTTAAAGACATTGCCAACCTTTGTGCAATCCATTAAATCAATGAGATGCAAGTGGCTGTCAAGTTGCTGGCGTCTTCATTCAAGGGTAAAGTATTGTAATGGTTTAGGAGCCTTGGAGTTGGTTCTATCACAAATTAGAATCAACTGTGTATAGCACTTCATGAGCAATTTAGAGAAAAGGGAGACAACTTGTCTCTTTTGGAGCAGCTGACAACCATCAAGAGAGCTCCCAATGAGTAGCTGACCGATTTCAACTTCAGATTTCAAAAGACTTGGGAGAGAATTCCAGTGGCAGTCAGGCCAACAACAGAAGGTTCCTTTCTCTACTATCTCAAAGCTCTAAACTCTTATATTTCTATGTTGATTCAGTCCATGGGAGGCATAACTATCCCTATGGCTTATAGCATTGCCATTAGGGCTGAAAATTACTTGATCCAAGCTGGCAAACTTGCCCCTAGACCTCCCATGCCACTGTTTCCAAGTTTAGAGAGTCCAAACACCAATCAAGCACCTAATTTGGCTCCTTCTCCCACTCCTAGAAATCAGAGTTCAAATGAAGCTTCCACTTCATCTCCAAGTGCCCCAAATGAGCTTCAAGAAGTCATGAAGAAATTGCAAAACCTAGGCAATGAGCTGGTTACTCTCAAGAGGCAACAAGCCCAAGGTTTTATACCTTCTTATCAACCCCAAGCTCAGCCTAATAGGTAGCCATACCAACCATAAAGGCCTCCTAATCCAGCTGCAAATATAAATCAAACAAGGCCTCCTGCCAATAGACCATTTCAGCCCTATAATCCAAATGCCATATCTACCTCTAAGGCATTGGTGCCAACACAAAACAACATTGCCCAGGAGTACGATTAGTGTTTTCCATGCAATGAGCCTCATAACTAGTCCATGTGCTTCAATTGTGCTCTCAATCAAGCACTAATGGTGACAACTACTGGTGTGGAGGGTGAGGGCAGTCAAGGAAATAGCCAACAACAAGAAACATTCCAACAGCAATCAGCCCCAAATGACACCACATTGGTAAATTGGAAAGTGAAGGATTTTTGTGGCATGAACCAGGCAGTTTCTCAAGGTGTTGCAGCCAACACAAGGTCAAAAAGGAGGAATTTGGGTGAAGAACAGCCATTAGCCCCAACCAATCCACAACCTTCCATGGTTCCAGAAATGGTTGGCAAGCAAAATCCAATTTCAAATGCACAAGGGCAGCCAAGGACAGCCCCTAGGCCAACTCAAATACCAGTTGTTACTACCCACATATAAGGAGGGAATGTGCAAACCAAGCGACAACAAAGAGATCCTTCATCACCATTCAGTATCATTGATCAGATGAAGAAGACGAACGTCAATATATCAATGTGGGAATCCCTATCTATCCCAAGCCAAAGAGATCTGCTGCAATCTGCCATGAAGGATTGACCAACTTCGAATCAGCAAGTTCAGATGCAAGACAAAGTGCTCACAAATGTTGCCCAGCCTGAGGGAAATCATGGAGGACAGCAAGATAAAATGTTGAAACCCCCTCCTTTCTATGTTTCATTGATAATTAGAAATCAGTTAGTGCACAATTGCATGATAGACTCTGGGGCAAGTAGCTCAGTATTGCCTAAATAAATAGCTGATCAGCTAGGGCTCCAGTATGAAACAATATCCAAAGGGGTAGTGCAACTAGATGGGATAGCAGTAGCAATAGTTGGAGTGATTAAAAACTTGAGTCTTACCTTGCATCCATGTCCAAATGTTGTTGTCTTACAAGATGTATCAGTCATAGACCTTCCACCACTCTTTGCCCTATGTTTGTCAAGAGACTTCACAGCCAAAATTGGGGGCTATCTTTCTACTGATTGGTCACACATGTTGTTTAGAACGAGGTATGGAACCAAAAGCTACAATCAGGTCAGAACCTATTGCAAACTTCCATATTGAACCTTACACCCCAAGTCAAATTAATGCCAATTACTCAGCATTTGATCAAGAAGATCACCCAAGCTCTGATGAAGCTGACACTAAGGTTGGAAGCATCCTGGATCTAACTCTTGATGAATGGGAAAACAAGATACATGCTTTTTATCATTATCAAGAAGTAGAAGAATCTGAGCTAGGGGTCTATTGTATACACAAAGAAAATCAACCTATTCCTAGCATCACCGAGCCAAACCACGAGGATGAAAATGAGGTATGGCAACTATTTTTTGATGGATCAAGGAGTAGACAAGGTGCAGGAGGTGGAGCCATGCTTGTTTCACCTCAAGGGGTAAAGTAATATTCAACTTTTAGATTTCAGTTTGCGTGCTCCAATAACACTGTTGAATATGAAGCCTTGGTGCAAGGGATGCATTGGGCAATCAAGAAGAAAATAAAGAACTTGCAATTCTTTGGTGACAGTGAATTGATTGTAAATCAGGACAAGGGACAACATGCTACCAAAAATGATATTCTCAAGTGCTACAAGAATAGGGTGTGGGACCTCATGGAATATTTTGAGGGTTTTGGCATCAAATCCATTCCTAGGAAAGAGAATCAAGCTGCTGACAGGCTTGCAGCAGTAGGGGCAGCCTTTGACATTGTGGAAAGTATTCAACAAGATAAGGTACAGCCAAAAATCCACGTGATTGTGAGGCCTTCAGTGTCAGATAACAATGTTAGTTGGCAAGTGTTTGAAAATGACCAGCAAATCATCCATTTCTTGCAAGAAGAAGCTGAGTTCTCAGCCAAGAATCAAGAAAAATTAGAACAGCAGTATGGTGACCAAGTGGTATAGCTGAGAACTAACAAGCTGCCCAAGGGACTTATCACTTTGGAGTCCATTTTTAATCCCAATGATTAGTTTAGAAAGGAGAAAGCAAACATTCAGGTCAAGAGAGAGGATTCAGTATCCATCTTGGTAGAAGAGAACAAACCATTGCAAATTGGAAGGATGACAACTGAACAAGAAAGGTATGAGTTCATACAGCTGTGTCAAGAGTTCCCTGACATGTTTGCTTGGAGCTATGAAGACTTGAAAGGTTTCAATCCCAGCTTAGCTCAGCAAATTATTGAACTGGATCCAAATACTAAGCCTGTCAGGTAGAAATAAAGACCAGTCAACCCACACATGGAGCCTCTCATGAGAAAAGAATTGGACAAGCTGATTGAGTCAAGGATCATATTCCCAATCAAGCATTCTAGTTGGGTTGCCAACTTAGTCCCAGTCAGAAAGAAGAATGGGGAGATCAGATTGTGTGTTGACTTCAGAGACTTGAATAGAGCCTCTCTCAAGGACCATTACCCACTCCCTTCCATGGAGCAAATATTACAGGTTGTAGCTGGTTCAGAAAGGTTCTCATTGCTAGATGGATATTTAGGCTATAATCAGATAATGGTAAAGGAAGATGACCAGTTCAAGACAGCCTTCACCACCAAATGGGGCACATATGCCTACAAGAAGATGCCATTTGGCCTATTAAATGTTGGAGCCACTTTCTAAAGGGCAATGGATATGGCATTCAAGGGGTTGATCAATAAAATAGTTTTGATATATCTTGATGATATCACTGTATTCTCAAAAAATGCAGTAGATCACCTCTTTCATCTGAGGTAGGTATTTAAGAGGTGTAGAAGATTTGGGGTATCATTGAATCCCAAAAAATGTATATTCCTGGCTCATGAGGGAAAACTTCTAGGCCATATTGTTTGAAAAGAGGGATTGATAATTGACCTAGAAAGAGTTGAAGCAATTCAAGCATTGCCATTGCCAAGTCACAAGAAGGCTCTTCAAAGCTTCTTAGGAAGGATCAATTTTGTCCGCAAGTTTGTTCCAAACTTTACAGCTCTCGTAAAGCCGATAACACTAATGTTGAAGAAGAGCATGGCATTTAAGTGGACATCTGAAGGCAAGGCAAGTTTTGAGGCAATAAAAGAGGCTATATCTCAAGCTCCCACTCTCGTCAATCCAGACTTCTCCAAGGGTTTCATGTTATACGCCTTTGGTGGTGGAGACACAATTTCTGCAATCCTGGCACAACAAAACAAAGAAGGATTAGAACAACCAATTGCTTTCTTCAGTCAAGGCTTGGAGGAATACGAAACTAGGTACTCTTTCATTGAAAAGCATGTACTTGCAGTGATCAGGAGTTTAAAGAAATTCAAACACCTAGTCTCAAACAACAAGATCCAATTATTGGTCTCTCATGCGGGAGTCAAGGACTTCCTTCTAAACAAGGATCTGGATGAGAAACATGCAAGATGGATAACCCGTGTCATGGAATATGACATCGAGATTAAGGTCACCAAACTAGTACGTGGGAAGGGACTATGTGAAAAACTAGCCTTGAGTCAGCAAGTTGAAGCAGGTAATGGAAAAGAGGTTGTCTTGGTACTACAGGATGGTTAAGAACAGGAAAATGATGATGTGCCCACTCCCTATTGGACTCAGAATATGATACACTTCCTACAGACAGGCCTATGCCCTCCAGAAATGAGCAAAGCAAAGAGGAGATACTTTAGATTACAAGCCATTCCATATGTGTTTGTTGATGGTGTTTTGTTTAAGAAAGACATCAATGGAGTTCTACTGAGTTGCATTGGGACAGGTCAAATTGAGAGGGTGTTACGAGATTTTCACAATGGAGATTTTGGAGGACATTTTTCCCCATGAGTAACAGCTCTTAAGATAATGAAGGTAGGGTATTATTGGCCCACAGTGTTCAGTGACTGTCATAGATGGATAAGAAAGTGCAAAAAATGTGCGCTCTTCACGGGAAAAGAAAGACTAGCAGCACTTCCATTGCACCTAATTATGGTTGACCAACCATTTATGTAATGGGGATTGGACTTCGTCAGGGTCATCAACCCAAACTCAAGCCAAGGCCACAAGTGGATTCTCACGGTGATGGACTATTTCACCAAGTGGACCGAAGCAGTAGCGCTCAAAGAGGCAAGTGAGTCTAACATACTAGACTTTTAAGAAGAAATAGTGACCAGGTTCGGTGTGCCGGCCACTATCATATCAGATAATGCATTAGCATTTATAGGTTCCAAGATTATAGAATGGGCTGTCAAGAATGGAATCTATTTGAGCACCTCTTCAAATTATTACCCATAGGGTAATGGACAGGCAGAGTCCACGAACAAAAAGTTGTTAAGGATCATCAGAAGAACTTTGGATGAAAACCAAAAGACATGGCATACCAAGCTAAAATCAGCATTATGGGCTGACAGGATAACACCAAAGAGGTCTATAGGTAGTTATCCCTACAAATTGGTCTATGGGAAAGAGGCAGTATTGCCTATATCATTAGAATTTCCAGCATTGGAGCTCATGAAGCAGTTGGAGTTGTCTGAGTTCAAACCAATGGAGGCCAGGTACGCAGAGTTAATGGAATTGGAAGAAATAAGAGAACATGCAGCTTTGATGATTGAAAAGGATCAGACCTTAGTAAAAAGATGGTTTGATAAGAAGGCAGGAGCAAGGACCTTCCAGGAGGGGGACCTAGTTCTGAAATGGGATGCAGATCAGGCAAAACTGGAAGGCATTCCAAGTTTGATGTCATTTGGAGCGGCCCCTACATGGTTAGAAGATGTAAAAGTGGTAATGCCTTCCAATTATCTACATTGGATGGAGAAGAACTCCCGATTCCAGTTAACGGAATCTATCTTAAACATTGCTACTAAAAAGGAAAAGGTTTACCCTTGTAAATATTAGCCTAGATTTCAGTTCCTCTAAGTGCGTATGCACATTGTCTTGTTGTAGTAAGGTTTCTTTATCCCTAAGTGCTTTGGCACAGTTTTAGTCACTCTCAGGTTGATTTTTTACAGT
The DNA here is from genome assembly GCA_019776745.2 of Taxus chinensis. NCBI lineage: Eukaryota > Viridiplantae > Streptophyta > Pinopsida > Cupressales > Taxaceae > Taxus > Taxus chinensis. Next base: position 486,672,211 of record CM034149.1, on the reverse strand, counting down.
TCAGAGTGCTCTCGAAGAATGAGTTGCGGTATCAGGATCAGGATCAGAGATCAAGTTGGCTTCAGGTTATTACTCCATGCCTAATGGATTGTTAAAAGGCCACTGATATTCTACCTAGCAGGTAGGTGACCTCGAAAAGTCACCAAAACTGTTATCCAAAATTCCCCCACAAGGTAATTTTGATAACATGCATCAGATTGTCAGTCCTGAGTAAGTATATTGATTCAAGGCCCAAAATCATGTTTCTAGGGTCCCCTCGGTTTCTTTCTAACCCTCCTATCCAAGAAGAAATCCCAACAGGTTGAGAAAATGGAAGAAGTGCAAATGCCAGGCTTGGGGCTGAAGAACAAGAAAATCATCTAAGTCCTAATCCAGGCGGTCTGTGGAACAGTTGGGACGTCGGGGCACGAATCGGCTGAAAAGCCTCCAAGCGGTCCGCACAGGAGTTGGGACAGTTGGGACATCGGGACGCATGGGGCACGAAAAGCCGAACCCGCTGAAAAATGAAGAAAATTGCCTAAGTCTTACTTTGCAGAGTCTGGGACATCTGGGACAAAAGTATGTGAAAGACACGGATCGTCCGGTTTGAAACAAGTCAGTCCATTTCAGGCGGTCTAGAAGTATTTGTCCCAGGTAGTTCGGGACAGTTGGGACAAAAGTATGTGGAGGACACGAACCGGCTGATTCGGACGGAATAAGAAACTTTCATCCAGAACATTTAGGCCAAAGGGATGCGAGGGACGCGAAAATCTAAAGGAGCTGAGAGCCAATGTAAATGTGCCACGTGTCTTCACCGCAAAGAGGGACAAGGAAGCCCGAATCAGGTGATTCAGAGAAATTTGTCCCAGACAGTTTGGGATAGTCGGGCCAAAGGGACACGAGGGACGTGAAAAGCTGAAGAAGCTGCCAACGAATCATAATGTGCCACGTGTCCAAGTTTAAGGGCCCGAAAGGAATTTTCAGAGGGTGAACCCGTGGATGAATCAGAGTTCGACACGTGTCATCCAAGTGGCAAAGCGCGGGAAAAAATTCAAATATCTGTTTTGGCCTGTTTTTGCCCCAAATCTTCAAATCACCATATCTTTCGATCCAGAGCTCAGATTTTCACGTTCTTTATATCAATGGAAATCTGGTGAAATTCTCTACACGATTCCTAGGTCAATCTTACATTTTTATGGATTTCAGAGAGAGAAAATCATGAAATATCTCTAGCACGTAATAATAGATAGAAGTGACGTTTCAACAACTAGCTTTAATACAACAGACAGTTCACCGTTTTTGCTAGACAGTCTGTTGTTTTTCTAGGATTCACCACTTCTGCCATAATGAGATGACTTAAATGCAACATAGAAGTGGTTGGGGTAAATCTGGATTTCCTCTCTCTTCCCTCTCTCATTCTTCCTATAAATTTTAAGGAGGGGCTTCTTTCTAAAGGTCGAACATCCCTGTTTTGCTCCTCCCTTCTTCTCTTTATCAAGTAAATTTTTGGAGTTTGAACCTCCCATTTGAAACTGTAACATGACTCTGCCTCTTGGAATTTTGTAGTGTATTGTATCAATCCTTGGAGTAAGTAATGCATGTCTATGGATGATTCTCAACCCTCTCTATGTTCATTTGCATCCTCCTGGTCTTTCACTGTAAATTTTGTTATCTGTTCATGATCTTGCATCACATTTGAATGGTTTGTGTTTATTGGAAAGATAGATGTTCTTCATTCCTCGGTGCATCACCTCTGTTAGCTTAGGTTTATTTTTATGCATCTTCTTACCCTGTCTCCTTGGCAAGTTAGATAAGGTTTTGAGTAAACCCTCTGCATTTTTTGTGCATCTGAACAGAGGAATAGAACCCAGCCTTCTCTGGAGACTCATTTCTCATTTTTGCAAGTCCCACACTTGGAGAAAGGAGTCAATGTTGTGCAATCACACTGAATGCTAGAGTGATCAACCTAGAAATCTGATCAACATCCAGGGGTGCTGTGATTTTACATCAACAAAACCCTAACAACTAAACCTAAATCGTAAACCCTAAACCATAATCCCTAAACCCTAAACACTAAAACCCTAAAGCCCTAAATTGTAATCCCTTTGTCCTAAACCTTAAACCTTGAGACCTAAACCCTAAAAATAAAACCTTAATCGTAAACCCCAGCAACCCTAAACCCCAAACCCTAAACCCTAAACCATAAGCCCTAAACTGTAATACCTTAGCCCTAAACTTTAAATCCTAAGATATAAACCCTAAATCTTAAACCCTAGCAATAAATCCTAAACCCTAAACCCTAAATAGGATTAAACCCTAAACCTTAAGCAGTAAACCCTATACCCTAAACCCTAAATATTAAACCCTAAACCCTAAACTTAAACCCTAAAATCTAAACACATAAACCATAAACACTAAACCTTGAAACGTAAACCCTTAAACAATAAACCTTTAACCCTAAACCCTAAACATTTAACCCTAAAGCCTTAGCCCTAAACTTTAAACCCTGAGACATAAACAATAAAACCTAAACCTAAAGTAGTAAACACTAAACCCTAAATCCTAAATATTAAACCTAAACCATAAATCCTAAACTCTAAAAAACCCTAAACTTGAAACCCTAAAACCTAAACCCTAAACCATAAAAAAAACCTTAAATCGTAAATCCCATAAACCCTAAACCTTTAGCCCTAAACCATAAACACTAAACCCTAAACCCTAAACCCTAAACCCTAAACCCTAAGCCTAAAACTTTAATCCCTTAGCCCTAAACCTTAAACCCTTAGACCTAAACCCTAAACCCTAAACCCTAAATTGTAAACCATAAATCCTAAACAATAAACCCTAAACCCTAAACCCTAAATATTAAACCCTAAACTGTAAACCATAAACCATAAATCCTAAATCCTAAACTCTAAACTCAAAACCCTAAACCCTAAACCCTAAACCCTAAAAACTAAACCTTGAATCCTAAACCCTAAAACCTAAACCCTAAACCCTAAAATGTAATCTCTTAGCCCTAAACCATAAACCCAGAGACATAAACCCTAAACCCTAAACCAAAAAAGTAAACCTAAATCATAAACCTTATATACCCTAAACCCTAAACCCTAAACCCTAAATTGTAATCCTTTAGAGATAAACAATAAACCCTAAGACCTAAACCCTAAACCTTAAACCCTAAATCATAAACCATAAACCTTGAGCACTAAACCCTAAACCCTAAACCCTAAATATTAAAGCCTAAACCATAAACCCTAAACCATAAACCCTTAAACCTAAACCCTAAACCGTAAATTGTAATCACTTATCCCTAAACCCTAAACACTAAGACTTAAACCCTAAACCCTAAACCCTAAATCACTAATCCTTAAACCCTAAACCCTAAATATTAAACCATAAACCCTAAACCATGAGCACTAAATCCCTTAAACCCTAAACACTGCCTAAACCCTAAATATTAAACCATAAACAATAAATCCTAAAACCTAAACCCTAAACTTGAAACCATAAACCCTAAACACTAAACCCTAAACTCTAAAAACTAAACCTTGAATCATAAACCCCATAAACCCTAAACCCTAAACCCTAAACTGTAAACCCTTAGCCCTAAACCTTAAACCCTGAAACCTAAACCCTAAACATTAAACCCTAAACCCTAAATCCTAAACCCTAAACCCTAAACCCTGAGCACTAAACCCTAAACTCTAATTACTAAACCCTAAAGATTAAACCGTAAAAACCCTAAATCCTAAACACTAAACCCTAAACTTGAAACCCTAAACCCTAAACTAAAAACCGTAAACTCTAAAAACTAAACCTTGAATCATAAACCCCATAAACCCTAAACCCTAATTCCCTAAACCCTAAACCCTAAGCCCTAAACTATAATCACTTAGCCCTAAACCTTAACCCCTAAGACCTAAACCCTAAATCCTAAACCCTAAACCCTAAACGCTGAGCACTAAACCCTAAACCATAAAACCATCAACCATAAACCATAAACCATAAATCCTAAAACCTAAACCCTAAACTCTAAACCCTAAACACTAAACCCTAAAAACTAAACCTTGAATCGTAAACCCTATAAACACTAAACCTTTAGCCCTAAACCATAAACCCTAAACCCTAAACCCTAAACCCTAAATTGTAATCCCTTTGTCCTAAACCTTAAACCTTGAGACATAAACCCTAAACCCTAAATCCTAGACCCTAAACTCTAAACCCTAAACAATAAAACCTAAACCCTGAGCACTAAACCCTAAACCCTAAACATTAAATAAACCTTAAACCCTAAACCCTAAACCATAAACCCTAAACCATAAACCTTAAACCCTAAAACATAAATTATAAATCCTTAATCTTAAACCCTAAACTTGAAACCCTAAACCCTAAACCCTAAGCCCTAAATTGTAATCCATTAGCCCTAAACCTTAAACCTCTAGACCTAAGCCCTAAACCCTAAACCCTAACCCCTAAACCGTAAACCATAAACCATAAATCCTAAACCCTAAAATAAAAACCCTAAACCCTAAACCCTAAAACCTAAACAATAAACCCTAAAAAATAAACCCTGAATCGTAAACATCATAAACCTTTAGCCATAAACCCTAAACCTTAAAATCTAACCCCTAAACCCTAAACCCAAAACCCTAAGCCCTAAACTATAAACCCTTAACCCTAAACCTAAAACTAGACCTAAACCTAAACCCTAACCCCTAATCCATAAACTGTAAATCCTAAACCCTAAACCCAAAACCCTAAACCCTAAACTCTAAAACCTAAACCCTAAACCCTAAAAAATAAACCTTGAATTGTAAACCCCTAAACCATGAACCCTTTAACCCTAAACCCTAAACCCTAAACCCTTACCCAAAAACCCTAAACCCTAAACTATAATCCCTAAGCCCACCCCTAAACCCTAATCCCTTAACTAAGCCTTAAACCCTAAACCCTAAACCCTAAACTCAAAACCCTAAACCCTAAACCCTAAACCCTAAACCCTAAACCCTAAGCCCTAAACACTTGTAATCCCTTATCCCTAAACCTTAAAACCTAAGACGTAAACCCTAAACCCTAAAACCTAAGAAATAAACTCTAAACCCTAAATATCAAATCCTAAATCCTAAACCCTAAATCTTGAACCCCTAAACCCTAAACCTTTAGCCCTAAAACCTAACCGTAAACCCTAAGCCCTAAACTATAATCCCTGAGCCCTTAACCTTAAAAACTAAGCACTAAACCCTAAACCCTAAATAATAAACCTTAAACTGAAAACTATAAACCATAAATCTGAAGCCCTAAACCCTAAACTCGAAACCGTAAAACCTTAACCCTTAACCCTAAAAACTAAACCTTTACCCCTAAACCCTAAACCCTAAACCATAAACCCTAAATATTAAACCATAAATCATAAATTCTAAACCCTAAATCCTATAACCATAAACCATAAACCCTAAACCCTAAACCCAAAAAACTAAACCTTGAATTGTAAACAAACCCTAAACACTAAACACTAAACCATAAACACTAAACCCTAAACCCTAAGCCCCAAATTGTAATCCCTTAGCCATAAACCTTAAACCCTAAGACATAAACCCTAAACCCAAACACATAAACCCTAAACATTAAACCCTGAGCACTAAACCCTAAACCCTAAACCATAAACTATTAAACCATAAACCATAAACCATAAACCATAAATCCTAAAACCTAAACCCTAAACTTGAAACCTTAAACCCTAAACCCTAAACCCTAAACCCTAAACTGTAATCCCTTATCCCTAAACCTTAAACCTTAAGACCTAAACCCTAAACCCTAAACTTTGAAACCCTAAACCTTAAACCCTAAACCTTAAACCCTAATCCATAATTCATAAATCATAAACCCTAAACAATAAACTCGAAACCCTAAACCCTAAACCCTAAAACTAAACCTTGAATCGTAAACCCCATAAACCTTTAGCCCTAAACCATAAATCCTAAACCCAGAAACCCTAAACCCTAAACTGCTAAACCCTAAACTGTAAACCTTAAACCCTGAGACCTAAACCCTAAACCCTAAGTACTAAACCAAAAAAACTAAACCCTATATATTAAACCCTAAACTATAAACCCTTAAACCTAAATCTTAAACCCTAAACCATAAACCCTAAACCCCATAAACCCTAAACCTTACACCGTAAACCCCATAAACCCTAAACCTTAAACACTAAACCATAAACCGTAAACCTTAAACCCTAAAACCTAAACCTTAACCTAAAACTAAACCGTAAACCCTTAGCCCTAAACTTAAACCTAAAACCTATAAAGCCCTAAACCCTAAACCCTGAGCACTAAACCCTAAACCCTAAACCTAGCCCCTAAACCCTAAACCCTAAACCCTAAACTTGAAACCCTAAACCCTAAACCATAAACCCTAAACCTAAACCCTAAACCTAAAACCTTGAATTGTAAACCCAATAAACCATAAACCTTAAACACTAAACCCTAAACCCTAAAGCCTTGAAAAAAAACCATAAATCCTAAACCCTAAAATCTAAACCTTAAACCTAATCGTAAACCCTAAACCATAAACCTGTAAACCTAAACCATAAATCCTAAAACCTAAACCTATGACTAAAACTCAAAACCCTAGCCCTAAACCCTAAACCCTAAACCTAAACCCTAAGTATGTAAACCCTAAACCCTAAACCATAACCCCTAAACACTAAACCCTAAACCTCATGAAACCATAAATATTAAACCCTAAACCGTAAACCATAAACCCTAAATCCTAAACCCTAAACCCTAAACACTAAACCCTAAAACCTAAACCCTAAACCCTAAACCATAAACCCTAAATACTAAACCCTAAACCGTAAACCATAAACCATAAACCCTAAACCCTAAACCATAAACCCTAAACCCTAAACCCTAAACCCTAAACCTAAAGATCCTAAATTGTAATCCCTAAACCCTAAACCCTAAACCATAAACCCTAAACCCTAAAAATAAACCCTAAACCCTAAACCATAAACCCTAAACCCTAAACCCTAAACCCTAAACCTACAAAACCCTAAACCCTAAACACTAAAACCCTTAAACCTTAACCCTAAACCTAAAACCCTAAAACCTCAACCCTAAACCATAAACACTAAAATCTAAAACCTAAACCCTAAACCTGAAACCCTAGACCCTAAACCCTACATCCTAAACCCTAGAACCTAAACCCTAAACCTTAAATCCTAAACCCTAAACCTTAAACCCAAAACCCTTAAACCCTAAACCTAAACCCTAAGACCATAAACCCTAAATCCTAAACCCTAAACACTAAAGTACAAACCCTAAACCCTAAATACTAAACCTTAAACTCTAAACCCTAAACCATAAACCATAAATCCTAAACCCTAAACCCTAAACCCTAAATCCTAAACCCTAAACCCTAAACCCTAAAAACATAAACCTTGAATCGTAAATCCCATAAACCCTAAACCTTTAGCCCTAAACTTAAACCCTAAACCCTAAACCCTAAAACCTAAACCATAAACCCTAAACCCTGAAACCTAAACCCTAAACACAAAACCCTAAACCCTAAACCCTAAACTGTAAACCCTAAACCATAAACCTTAAACCCTAAACCCTAAACCCTAAACCCTAAACCCTAAACCTTAAAAACTAAACCTTGAATCGTAAATCCCATTAAACCTTTAGCCATAAACCCTAAACCCTAAACCCTAAACCCTAAACCCCTAAACCCTAAACCCTAAACCCTAAACCGTAAAAACTAAACCCTAAACCCTAAACCCTAAACCCTAAACCCTAAACCCTAAACCCTAAATGCTTAACCATAAACCCTAAACCCTAAACCCTAAACCCTAAACCCTAAACCCTAAACTTGAATCATAAACCCCATAAACCTTAAGCCCTAAACCATAAACCCTAAATGTAAAACCTAAACCCTAAACCCTAAACCCTAAGCCCTTAAACCCTAAATCCCTTAAATCCTAAACCTTAAACCCTGAGACCTAAACCCTAAACCCTAAACACTTAACACTAAACCCTAAACCATAAACCCTAAACCCTAAACCATAAACCCTAAACCTTAAACACTAAACCCTAAATCCTAAACCCTAAATATTAAACCCTAAACCCTAAACCATAAAACATAAACCCTAAACCCTAAACCCTAAAAACTAAACCTTTAATAAACCCTAAACCTTAACCCCTAAACCCTAAACCCTAAACCTAAACCTTAAATTCTAAGACATAAATCCCTAAACCCTAAGCCCTAAATCTTAAGACCTAAACCTTAAACACTAAACCCTAAACCCTAAATTCCTAAATCCTATGCACTAAAAACTAAAACTGTAAACCATAAACCATAAACCCTAAACCCTAAACCCTAAACCCTGATCCATCAACCCTAAACCCTAAACCTTAAACCCTAACCCTAAACCTTAAACCCTGAAACCAATAAACCCTAAACCCTAAATATTAAACCCTAAACCATTAAACCCTAAACCTAAACTTAATGCTAAACCCTAAACCTGTAAACCCTAAACCATAAACCATAAACTAAACCCTAAACCATTAGCCCTAAACCTTAAACCCTGAGACATAAACCCTAAATAGTAAACCCTAATAACTAAACCGTGAATCATAAACCCCATAAATCTTTACCCTTAAGCCATAAACCCTAATCCCTAAACCCTAATCCCTAAACCCTAAAACCTAAACCCTAAGCCCTAAACTATAATCCCTAAGCCCTAAACCTTAAACTCTGAGACCTAAACCCTAAACCATAAACCATGAGCACTAAACCCTAAACCATAAACCCTAAAAACTAAACCTTGAATCATAAATCCCATAAACCTTTAGCCCTAAACCCTAAACCCTAAACCCTAAACCTCTAAACCTAAACCCTAAAAACTTAAACCCTAAAACCCTAAACCCTAAAATCCAAACCCCTAAACCCTAAACCATAAGCCCTAAACCCTAAAACCCTAAACCCTAAACCCTAAACCCTAAACCCTTAACCCTTAACCCTAAACCCTAAACCCTTAAACCCTAAATATTAAACCCTAAACCGTAAACCATAAACCATAAACTCAAAACCCTAAACCCTAAACCTCGAAACCCTAAACCATAAAGCCTAAACCCTAAACACTAAAAAAACCTTAAATATAAACCCCATAAACCTTAATCCCTGAACCTAAACCCTAAGCCCTAAGCCCTAAACTATAATCCCTTATCCCTAAAACTTAAACCCTGAGACCTAAACTATAAACCCTAAAACCTAAACCATAAACACTAAACCCTAAATACTAAACCCTAAACCTTAAACCTTAAACCCTAAACCCTAAACCCTAAACCTTAAACCCTA